>APFE030160719.1:0-24975 GCA_000404065.3 Pinus taeda
ATCCTCTCTCGAAAATTTTAACTCATCACATCAAAAGAGATATGGTTCTTAATGGAAGTAATGGGATGTACCTGCGAGGGGATAAACTTTATTCTCTCAAAAACCTCATTTAGCTTCAACAAATTCACTTGAATGAGAACTTCATTGTTGGAGGGGACTTCAATATGATTACGTGGCTGAAGGAAAAAATGGGGGAGTTCGTAGATTAGGAATTGAAGCATGATCATTCAAAGATGAAATTAGGCATGTAATTAAATTAGATAGAAATGATAAATGGAACCTATACTTGGACAACTATAGAGAAGGAATGCACGAGACAAGATGGAAAGTTGATATATTTATTTTATCAAAACGATTTTTGGAAAAATACCTCTTTTTCGAAGCTTCCATCTTTCCTAGTGCAGGCTAAGACCATTATCCAACAATGTTAGAATTAGACCTAAAATAAGCTGCTAAAAACTGACCATTCATATTTGATATTTTTTCGTTAACATATCCATCCTTCCTTGTGAAATCCAACAAGTAGTGGTGGGACTTGGATAATGGAAGCCTCTCTCCCATTTTCAACTTTCAACATAGGTTAAAAACTCTAAAAGGTTTAATTAAAAAGTTGAACCATGAAGAATTAGGTAACATCTTCGAGGAAAATAAAATATGGAAACTAAAATGGAATGCATCCAACAAAAAATGACACATGAACGGTGATATGAAGATTTGTCAAGAAAGGAGGGGGAGGTTCTTAAAAAAATAGGGGAAACATGGAAGCAAGAGGGGACCTTATGGAGGAAACAATCTAGGATCTCATGGCTGAGGGGTGTGGAGAAGAACACTTAGCTTTTGCACACATCAACACTGAAACACATGCATCATTACCATATCTTCTAACATACGAGTAAGTATGGTAAATGAATCTCTCATCACATGGATGTTGAAAACGAACTTACTTCCTTATATAAGAATCTCCTTAAAGAAAATAAACCTAACAAATTACAAGCCATGGAGAAAAAAGTCACCCACATTTTGATATTCGTCACTAAAGACCAAAATGTGGCTTAGATGAAGGATTTTACCTTGTAGGAGGTTAAGGAAGCATTGATGAGCCTCCCAAAAATTAAGTTCCCTCATCCTCATGGCTTCACCTCAGTTTTTTTCCAAGCAAGTTGGGAATTCTTGGGCGAGGAGATATTATATTTAGTGGAGGAATCATGAAGAATATGCTATATCCTCCCTACTCTAAATTCCACTTTCCTCACTTTTTCTCCTAAATCAGCATGAGTAATGGACCTAAGTCACTTAACACCTATCATTCTTTTCAATATGGTGTAAAAACTCATTTCGAAGATCATCCCCCATAAACTCTAACCCCTGTTTCCTTTACTCACCTCCAAGGAGTAGTTGGGATATGTTGAGGGTTCTAAAATCCTAGATGGGATCATAGTAGCCCATGAGATTATACACACTATAAAACAATTCATAAAATGAGATATGGTAATCAAATTTGATTCCTCAAAAGCATTTGACAAATTGAGATGGGCTTATCTTCTTTGAATTTTGAAAGCCTTTGGTTTCTTTGATGATTGGGCTAAATGGGTGGCTTCCTTATTTTCCTTCCCTTTCATCTCTATCCTTATCAATGGATTCTCCTCCACCTTTAGTTCCTCTTGAGGTATCCGCCAAGAAGACTCACTCTCCCATTTTAGTTTTTCCATTTTTGGTAAGAGCCTCAAGTGTTTTCTGAGATCTTCTATGCTTGATGGTGTCCTATGTGACATTTGTCTCAACAACTAGTTGGCACTAATAACTCAACAACAATTTGTGAGTGACACTATGTTCATAGGCATGCCCTTCATTCAAGAAGCCTTGGCCTTTAGGAACATTTTGAATGACTTTATGCTAGCCTTTGGTACTAAAATAAAGACCAACAAGTCCCAAGTCCTCTTCTTCAACACCCATCATAGCATTCAAACCCATCTGGCATGGAAAATTATTCAAGGGAGAGATATTTTGGATATACTTTCCTCCAAAACAAGAAATTCGACATTCAGAGCCTTACGTTATCTAGAAGTATTAGTTCTCCTCAAATCGGTGCTTCAATCACTCCTAATTTACAAAATTTTTGCCCTAGTTGCACCAAAAGTCATCTTGAGCTCAACGCTTAACCTAATGCGCTCTTTTCTTTAGGAGGATTGGCCCAGGAAAATAAGTGGCCACTCATGTCTTGGATTTTTCTCTACCTTGCATTTATTGTTACGTAAAATGTTATAATTAAGTTATCTAATATATTATTTTCATTATTACTTTATTTTAATAGTTTTCATAATTAATGTTGTATGCAATGTATTAAATGATGTTATATAAATATTACAATTGTTATTAGGTAGAATTCTATAATTAATGTTTTATATACAAACAAAATAAGGGGGTTTAATTAATTAATAAAATCAACTCATAAGAGTTAGGAATATATGGTGAAAATGCCACAGAAACATGCTCTGTAATGTTAATCATCTAGCTTTCAGGTTTACATGTGTTACAACCCTAAAACCTTTGTAGATTTTCCCTACTGAACTCTAATATTTTGTGACGACTTGATTTTAGCTTAGTTCTAGCAAACCTATGGCCCCCTCATCTGGGGAGGGGATGCGCCCCCCTCCTACAACAACGTAGTCTTTGGAGATGCTAAGTTTAGGAAGAAGGTGGCAAAAAAAACACCTCATCAAACCCCCCACTAGCAAATTCATCACAAGGAGGTTGAAAATATTATCAAATCTTATGCGTTGTATGGAAAAACAATATATCAAGCCACTTTGTTCAAAAATTCCTTGAAAACCCCAGATACAAGGTCATGTAAGATAAAATATTAGAGTACCAATGACAAGGGTTTAAGGCCAAAATCAACATATTTTGCAGCGATTTATTTAATAAAATAAAAGGGCCATGGAAATAGACTTGAAAGCATGGCTGTTAGAAAAATATTAGAAGGCATTTGGGCCTATAACAATGTTTTCATATTCTCATGAGTTCTTTTCAATTGTAGGAATTATATCCTGTCATGACAGGATGATGATGGTGCAAAAGAAGGAGACCATGCTAGATGACACCTATGAAGCTGAAAGATAAAGTTGTCTCTTGAACAAGAAGATGAAGGCGAACTATCTTCATGACTTATGAAGGAGGAAGATAGAGGGCATGAACCATCTCTCAAGAAGACAAAACGATAACAACACGAAGAGTGGCTTGACATTTCCACATCATCATTAAGTCCATGTCATGAGTCTCAATTCATGTCTTGTCAAGATGCCAATTCAAGGTGTCAAGTGAGTCCTCATGTGCCACATCATTTGTGGATGTAATTATGTAGTTTTCAATAATATAAGAAATTTAATATAAATTGAAAGTCCAAGAGTCATCAATAGAATCTGAAAGGTCATGCAGAAGTTAAAGAGTCATGAGGAAAGTCCAGGAGTCAGAAGGGAGGTGAAATGTCACCCCATTTGTTGTATATACACCCTCATAGCTCAAGAAAAGAATTTTTCCCATTGGCTCGTCCCACTAGGTATTAGATATGAAGATAGTTGTTTGAAGGAGAAAGTGATAGCTCTTACACTCCACTATTGGAGATAGTGGTGTTCAGTGTACCAATGTATCTTGGAACATTTTCTTAATACTTGAAGCTCATTAAGCGATCACACTTTCATTTGTGTGACATAAATGTCATAACAATATTTTTTGAATGTTTGCGATATATGTTTTTCTCATATCCACTAAATAAATTGAACTATTTCAGTGGATTTGGTGTGTATCTTGTTGAAGGTGTGTTGTACTTGTTTTAATGATCATTTCTTCTTTGTGAACTATTTCGCTAGTTGATCAACTATTCTTTCATATATATGTGCTTGTCTATATTTATTATATTAGTACTGTTACTCTTCTCTTGAAGGCGCGCTTCTATTTTCCCTTCAGTGAAAGAACCTTGATATATTCTACAACTAAACATTCCACAAGGCATACTCACTTGTTCATTCAAAACACATGCATATTAATCTTTTGTGCTAACCATCGTAGCTAAGGAAAACTTTTAAGAATCATGGAAATCGAGCCATAATTTTGGAAGGGATCCTACTCACAATGGTGTGAAGTCTAATTGGGACTTTTCATCAGGGAGACCCGCTTGCATGTTAATGGGATCCAACACCATAAACATTTTGGCACTAGAAGGAGGGAAGTTTCATTTTTATGGCTAATAAATCACAACATTATAAAAAACATACTTCCACGCAAGGTAGTAATGTCCCCATTTTCCACTCCAACTCATACTCCTGAGAGAGAGGAAACTTATCATCCTAGTATGGAACAAGAATTTGAGGCGACTTAGGACCAAATCTAGACCATCCTACTGATTACTATTCAATTTGTGAGAGCTCTTGGTTTACTCCATGTTGCTTCTATTATACCCCATCAACTTGTAAAGAAATAAACAACTCTGAATGGTGCATTTGTTTCTTTGGTGGAAGATTTGGTTATCACAACCCTTGAGGAGTCAGTTGGTCCTATAGAAGGAAAATGTCAGCAAGGGGAAATGCAACTTGTTAAGGAGATGTTGGATAGTGAAGGGGAATATTTTCAGTACTCTGATGAGGAACATCTTAATTATAATGTAGTTTTTTCTAGTTTTATTCCTATATTTCTAAAGTGTAAGCAACAATATACATCCAATGTAATAACCCAAATGAAAATATATTTGAAAATGAATAATAAATCTTTATTGATAACACTTGGTGAAGCAGATACACAAAAGGGCCCGCAAATCCCCTCCATGTGATGGGTCATTTTATGTCCTTGATGCTTCAGTAATCAATTATCTCTCTCAATGTGTGAAAAACCCAAAACAATGTGTAGAGCTGAAATGGGAGCTCAAGTGAAAAGAGACAGTAATGGTGAAAATGATAATGATCATGGTGAAGAATGAATAGAAAAGCCTCCTACTTATAACAAAGTATTGGGTTGATCTTGATAATGGAAAATGATAAAATAATATTGAGCAAATCAAGATCTAACCATTAGGAATAATTTATTATATTTTTTGGAGAGGGAAAAGATATTCAAAATGGTCAAATATCTTTATCTAGAAATAATAAACAAATAAAATGATTTATTAATTATTTTGCGAGGATTAAGAATGGTGTGAAATTGAAATAATTATTAAACAATGATTTAACAATTATTGCAATAATAGAATTAACAATAATAAATAAATAATGATTTATTTAATTATTCCTATGTAATTTAGTCAAATGTGAGAAGGAATAATTATCAAACAATTATTTAATAATTATTCCTAGAGAAAATTATAAATAATGATTTATTCAATTCTTCCCATGAGTTTTTTGAGTTTTTTTTAATGAGAAATAATTTAATAAAATGGTTTGCTAAATTACTTCCCATGGTGAAACTGATTTTACTATGGTAAAATAAATCCTACAAGGTGTATTTCGATCCACCTAGTTAGAAATGGCTAGGTGATCATTTTTTAATGATAACAAAAACCCTAAAACCTTTGCAAATTTTCCACACCTCACTCTAATATTTTTCTAGGACTTAATTTTTAACATGATTCTAATCAACCTATGGCCTCGTCATCTAGGGGAGAGGGTGCGTCCCCTCCTACCAGAGTGTAGTATCGAGAGATGCTAATTCTAGGAAGAATGTGGTGGAGGCAGCACCTAATCAATCCCCCCACTGAAATTCATCACAAGGAGGTCAAAAATATGCGCCAATCATGGGCACCGCATGGAAAAGCAATATATCAATCTGTTGTGTTCCAAATTTCCTTCAAAACAACATATATAAGGTCAAGTAAGATAAATTCCCGGAGCACATAAAATCCATTCAAGGCCACACATTAATCTTCAAATTTATTGGATGTTAGCCACCAAATCACGATTTGGCCTCATGGATCAAGGCTAAATGGAAGCCCAAAGTGAATGTTGATTTGTAGATTGGAGCCAAAGGTTTTCTTATGATGATATTCATCAAGTGTTGCTTCTTGTATCCTCATAATGTGCTACCAATTCTTCCGTAAAAATTGCCCAAGTAATAAATGGTTTATGAGATCAAAGCCATTGATACCATAAAAACTGATTTGGTTCCAAATATAAAGTTTCCATACGTACCTATTGTGTGTTTTGCACATTATTGAGATCGGAAAATTGCTCCATCTGTAATATCCATGTTGCGGTATCCTTGCCATCAAACTTCCTCATATCGATTTTTGGAATATGGTGGGTCTTCGATCCAGCATTAGAGTCTATGAAATAATGATTAACATTTCTTTTGTTCTCATCATGAGTTTCTTTTACTACGCTTTCACCCATAGTGACCCTTTATTGTAGCAACGTATTCATACTTATCCTCAACTCTTCCATGTCTGTCTTCAAATATATCTTCAAATCATCCACCTTAGCTTCCACGTCATTCATCTTAGCTTCTACACCTTTCTTTAAGCAATCCATCTTAGATTATGTTCCTTTTTGTGCAAGTGACACTTGTTGCACTTGGTCTCGTAATTTTGATATATCATGTTGCATTTCTTCCTCTTCTTCATTAATCATGCTAGAGATTTCAGGTCGCCTACTAGGTGTTTCCATTTTCTTTCTTTGGGGCATCAATTACTGATAATAATGCTTCACTATGACGTTTGAATTCCTTTAAAATAATTTTTCAAACCAAGCTTAAGAAAACATTTAAAAAAATATACACACCTTTTTTCACTTTGTAGGAGCTCGATATTGCCTCTGATGTATCTCTATAATTTTAGATCATCGAGTTCTAAAATTGCGACCTGTGGTAGCCCTCTTTGTCCTCTTTCCAATGCCACCAGTCAGACCCCAACTGGATTCTCCAATGAAGAGTTATGCCAAATCTCCCACAGTGACCTGATTATAGACTAATTCATTAGAGCAAACTTGTACTACGTGCCACCTATCCCTGTTTCGAACTTTGGCTCTAAAAGCTATATAGAAGAAACTACAGTCTGTCCTATTTCTGTATCGTTTTATGCAATTTCAATCTGATGCTCAGAGAAAAAGGTATGATGATTTTCCCCAGGTCACCTATTTGTAATGCAATTCAGGACTCTACAAAAAGACCAACTTCCTCAGATGATATATCCGCAAATATAGCGCGAAAAGCTCTGAAATTCAGACCCGAGCTGCAACGCGATGTCTTCTCAAATTGTTTTTTGTTTCAACTTCTGAAATGTCGCAGAAAAAAGTTATAGCGAAAATGCCACGATGACCTGTTTGAAGCAGCGAAACCCTAGAATCCAAAGCTCTGATACCAAATGTTATGAAACCAGCTCAAGAAAAGATAGAGAAGATAGATCAATGCCTTAGAATTCAGCCTCTTCGAGGGGGCAACCTCCTTTACATTACATAAATGAACAATTCTTGGATGATTGAAATGATAAAACCTCCTTTCTATATATAGGAGTCTCAAGAGTCACAATATAAGCCAGCCGACCTAACAATAATAATATAAAGCCACAAAAATAACAATAGAGGGATTCTATGGGGCATAGTAATAACAATATGGGGACAATAGGGGCACAACAATATTAATAAGGGGTACAACTACAATAGTAATGGGGTAATCACTAGTATTATAGGGACCCAACAGTTTAGGGTTTAAAACCTTATAAAATTCGTAGGGTTTAGGGTTTAGGTTTTATGGTTTATTTTTGAGGATTATAACACATTACTAAATTTTTTTAATAAACACTTTAAAAAAGGTTACAAACACCTTTTAAAATGTTATAAAATGCTTAGACTTTATGGTTTAGGAATTAGGATTTAAGGTTTAGGGTTTCTAACACTTTAGTAAATAATTTTAATGAAGACTTAAAAAAGTTACAAAACATTTTTTAAAGTGTTATAAAATGCTTAGGATTTAAGGTTTATAATGCTTTAGTAAATACTTTTAATAAACACTCAATAGAAGTTACAAAATGCTTGTTAAAATGTTATCAAATACTTAGGGTTTAGTGTTTAAAATGTTATAAAATGCTTATAGTTTAGGGTTTATAACACTTTAGTAAATTCTTTTAATAAACCCTTAAAAAAAGTTACAAACTACTTTTACAAATGTTATAAAATGCTTAGGGTTTAGGGTATAGGGTTTATAATGCTTTAAAACGCTTATGGTTTACGAGTTAGGTTTTAGGTTTTAGGGTTTAGGGGTTATAATGGTTTGGTAAATGGTTTTAATAAACAGTTAAAAAGGTTACAAAACACTTTTAAAAAGTTATAAAATGCTTAGGTTTTAGGGTTGAGGGTTTAAGGTTTACAACACTTTAGTAAATGCTTTTAATAAACATTAAAATAGTGACAAAACACTTGTTAAAAGGTTATAAAATGCTAAGGGTTTATGGTTTAGGGTTTACAATTTAGTGTTTAGGGTTTATGATTTAAGGTTTCAAATGTTATAAAATGTTGAGGGTTTAGGGTGTATGGTTTACCATTTACAACACCTTAGTAAATTCTTTTAATGAACACTTAAAATAAGTGACAAAACACTTGTTAAAATGTTATAAAATTCTTACGATTTTAGGTTTAGGTTTTAGGGTTTATGGTTTATAACACTTTAGTAAATGCTATTAGGGTTTAGGTTTTATGATTTATAACACTTAAGTAAATGATTTTAAGGTTTTTGTTTTAGTTTTTAGTTCTTAGGGTTTAGTTTTTAGGGTTTATAACACTTGAATAAATGCTTTTAATAAAAAATTAAAGGAAAGTTCTAAAATACTCGTTAAAATGATATAAAATGCTTAGGGTTCAGTGTTTAGGTTTTAGGGCTTAAAATGTTATAAAATTCTTAGGGTTTAGGGTTTAGAGTTATAATGATATAGTAACTACTTTTAATAAACACTTAAAGATAGTTATAAAACGCTCGTTAAAATATTATAAAACGTTAACTATTTAGAGTTTAACAATCAAAATGTTATAAAATGCTTTGGTTTTAGCGTTTAGGGTTTAGGTGTTAGGGTTTATAACACTCTAGTAAATGTTTTTAATAAACAATTAAAAAAAGTTACAGAAACCTTATTAAAATTTCATCAAATGCTGAGGCTTTAGGGTTTAGGGTTTAGGGTTTATAACAACTTAGTAAATTCTTTCAATAAACAATTAAAAAAAAGTTACAAAATGTTTTTTAAAATGTTGTAAAATTCTTAGGTTTTAGGGTTTAGAGATTAGGGTTTAGGGTTTAGAACACTGTAGTAAATTATTTTAATGGACACTTGAAAAAAGGTTACAAAATACTTGTTAAAATGTTATAAAATTCATAGGGTTTAGGGTTTATGTTTTATGGTTTTAAATTTTTTTAAATGCTTAGGGTTTGGGGTTTGGAGTCTAGTTGTTTAAGGTTTAGGGTTTGTAACACTTAAGTAAATATTTCTAGGGTTTATAACAACTTAGTAAATGATTTCAATAAGCACTTTAAAAAATTTTACAAAATGATTTTTAGAATGTCATAAAATTATTTGGGTTTAGGGTTTATAACACTTTATTAAATGCTTTTAATAAACACTTTAAAAGAAGCTACAAAATGCTTGCCAAAATTTTATAAAATTATTAGGGTTTAGGGTTTGGGGTTTATGGTTTATAACACTTTAGTAAATGTTTTTAATAAAAACTAAATTTGTTTTACGAAAGGCTTGTTAAAATGTTATAAAATGCTTAGAGTTTAGCGCTTATGTTTTGAAATGTTATAAAATGCTTAGGGTTTAGGGTTTAGGGTTTAAAATGTTATAAAATGGTTAGGGTTTATGGGTTAGGGTTTATGGTTTAGGGTTTAAGGGTTATAAGACATTCATAAATGCTTTTAATAAATGCTTATAAAAAGGTTACAAACCACTTAAAAAAATATTATAAAATGGTTAGTTTCTAGGGTTCATGGTTTATCTTTTATATTACTTTAGTAAATTCTTTTAATAAACACTTAAAAAAATTACAAAATGCTTTTTAAAAAGTTATAAAATGCTTAACGTTTAGGGTTTACGGTTTAGCATTTAAAATGTTATAAATTGCTTAGGGTTTAGGTTTTAGTCTTTAGAGTTTGGGTTTTATAACACTTTATTAAATTGTTTTAATAAACACTTAAAACAAAGTTACATAACCATTTTTAAAATGTTATAATTTTTTTTGAGTTTAGGGTTTAGGGTTTAGGGTTTATAACACTTTAGTATATTGTATAAATCAACACATAAAAAAAGTTACAAAACACCTTTTAAAATGTTATAAAATTCTTAGGGTGTAGGGTTTATAACACTTTATTATGTTTAGGGTTTAGGGTTTATAATTCTTTACTAAATGCTTCTAATAAATACTTAAAGAAAAGTTACAAAACACCTGTTAAAATGTCATAAAATGCTTAGGGTTTAGGGTTTAGGCTTTAGGTTTTATAATATTTATTAAATGTTTTTAATGAAGTCTTTAAAAAAGTTGCAAAACACTTATTAAAATCTTATAAAATTCTTAAGGTTTATTGTTTAGGGTTTAGGGTTTAAAATGTTATAAAATTCTTGGGTTTTAGGGTTTAGGGTTTATAATACTTTATTAAATGCTTTTCATAAACAATGAAAAATTATTTGTGAAACACTTTTTAAAATGTTATAAAGTGCCTAAGGTTTAGTGTTTACGGTGTAAAAATGTTATAATTTTTTTACTGTTTAGAGTATATGTTTTAGGGTTTAGTTTTTATAACACTTTAGTGAATTATTTTAATAAGCACTTAAAAAAAGTTACAATTTTTTTTTAAATGTTATAAAATGCTTATGATTTATGGTTTAGGGTTTATTGTTTAGCGTTTATTGTTTATAACACTTTAGTAGATTATTTTATTAAACACTTAAAAATAGGTGACAAAAAACTTCTTAAAATGTTGTAAAATGCTTAGGGTTTAAGATTTAGGATTTATAATGTTATAAAATGCCTAGGGCTTAAGATTTAGGATTTATAATGTTATAAAATGCTTAGGGTTTACAGGTTAGGATTTAGGGTTTAGGTGTTACACGAGACAATCCCTATTGCAGACAAGAGTGATCTCCCTAGGTCGTAGATGGAAACTAGAAACAATCATGACAAATGAACTGACTCTTTCCCAAAGTTGAACTTGTTCAAATTATAAGTAGTATAACTAATGGATAAACCTCTTCCTGGTTTTACGAAATGCCTCATTAACATCCCTTACTGTGACCTAATGCAATTCTTCAATGCTTGATAGGACGTTCAAACATAAACCATAAAAGGATCAAAAGAACATGTGATATAATAATCCACACAACTTATCCCTATTATCCAGGAAATTAAGGATTGAATTTGCATTAATAAATATAATAAATAATTACAAATCATTCATCATTCACAAAATATAAAATCTTCATGAGAGAAATTTCTCATTTCGATTAATGAGAAGATGAGAGGATCCTTACAACCTTTGCCTTGATGTCGTGAGGTCCCTCCCAAATGCCTTCAATATCCTTCTTAGATGACAAGCTCTCCAATCTCAAACTAACAACATAGGTTTATATTGTTTGAATAATTACCTCCTTCCATATGTCAAACCTCTAGTCCTCTTATGTACCAAAGAGGAGGAACTTTTATATCCCTAAGAAGAGGATGAACATCATTTATTGAGGGATGAGGTTAGCAAGAGAAAATGGATGGTAATTCATCTTGAGAGGATTATAGCTTGAATAGTCATCACTTGGAAGCATTTAGATGGGAAATACTCCACCAAATATGTTTCTAGGATGTACTTTTTATTTTTACTTTCTAGAATTTACTTACTTGGTTTTATAGTTATAGACAGAGTGCAGCTTTATGTTGTTCTCAGATTCAATTTCAGCGCTTACGCAGGAAACTCTAGAGAAATCGGTGGAGATGGAACTCAACAAGGTGTGAGAGCTATTTGACCCAAATTTCTCATGCATTTCAGAATATATTGAGTTCTTTGACTTCTAAGGGAGCTAGTTTAAACATGTTCATAGATGGTAAAAATATCCATAAACTGATCAAGTGTCATAGCACCAAATGGATGTGTAACTTTAGGGTTTAGGGATAATAAAACATGATTAAATTACTTCAATAAAAACTTAACAAAAGGTTACAAAACACTTAAAAAAGGTTATAAAATTCTTAGGTTTTAGGGTTTAGTGTTTAGGGTTTAAGGTTTACAACACTTCAATAAATGCTCTTGATAAACATTCAAAAACAACTACGAAACACTTGTTAAAATGTTATAAAGTGTCAAGCATTTAGGGTTTAAGGTTTAGAGTTTAGGGTTTAGGTTGTAGGATTTAGGGATTGAAATGTTATAAAATTCTTAGGGTTTAGGCTTTAGGTTTTTGGATTTTAAATGTTTTAAAATGCTTAGGGATTGGGGTTAAGGGTTTGGGGTTTAGGGTTTGAAATTTTATAAAATGATTAGGGTTTAAGGTTTATAATATTTTTTCAAAGGATTTTAGTAAACACTTAAAAACAAGTTAGAAAACACTTGTTGAAATGCTATAAAATGCTTAGTGTTTAGGGTTTAAAATGTTACTAAATTTCTAGGGTTTAGGGTTTACAACACTTTAGTAAATTCTCTTAGGGTTTAGGGTTTATGATTTATAACACTTTAGTAAAAGCTTTTAATGTTGAGGTTTTAGGATTTGGAGTTTAGGGTTTAGGGTTTGTAACACTTGTTAAAATGTTATAAAAGGCTTAGGGTTTAAAATGTTATAAAATTATTAGGGTTAAGGGTTTAGGGTTTAGACTTTATAATGATTTAGTAACTTCTTTTAATAAATACGTAAAAAAGTGTTTAAAAACACTTGTTAAAATATTCTAAAATGTTTATGGTTTAAGGTTTAGGGTTTAGGTTTTAGGGATTATAAAGCTTTAGTAGATGATTTTAATAAACAGGTAAAGAAAGTTACAAAACACTTGTTAAAATGTTATAATACTCTTAGGCTTTAAAAACTTATAAAATGCTTAGGGTTTAGGGTTTAATGTTTATAACACTTTAGTAAATAATTTTAATAAACACTTGGAAATTGTTACAAAACATTTTTAAATTGTTGTAAAATTCTTAGGGTTTAGGGTTTAGGGATTAAGGTTTAGGGTTTATGACACTTTAGTAAGTTATTGTAATAGACACTTAAAACTTTTGTACAAAATAATTGTTAAAAGGTTATAAAATGTTTAGTGTTTAGGGTATTGGTTTAAGAGTTGAGGGTTTAAAACGTTATAAAATCCTTAGGGTCTAGGTTTTAGGGCGTAGGGTTTTAAATTTTTTAAAATGCTTAGGATTTGGGGTTTGGAATTTACGGTTTAGCGTTTAGGGCTTAAAATGTTTTAAAATGCTTAGGTTTCAAGGAATAGGTTTTATCACACATCAGTAAACCTTTTTAGGATTTAAGTTCTATGGTTTACAACACTTTATTAAATTCTTTTAAGGTTTAGGGTTTAGGTTTAGGTTAAGGTATTAAAAAAAGTTACGAAACACTTTTTAAAATGTTATAAAATGCTTAGATTTTAGGGTTTAGGGTTTATAACACTTAATTAAATACTTTTAATAAACACTTAAATAAAATTTATAAATCACTTGTTAAAATGTTATAAAATGCTAAGTGTTTAGAGTTTGAGATTTATAACAATCTAGTAACTGCTATTAATAAACACTTTAAAAAGAGTTATAAAACACTTTTTAAAGTCTTATAAAATTCTTAAGGTCTAGGTCTTAGGGTTTAGGGTTTAAAACGTTACAAAATCCTTTGGGTTTAGCTTTTATAACACTTTACTAAATGCTTTGAATAAACACAAACAAAATTTACAAAACGCTGGTCAAAGTATTATAAAATTCTTAGGGTTTAGGGTTTACAAAGTCATAAAATCATTAGGGATTATGGTTTACTGTTTATAACACTTTAGTAAATGCACACTTAAAAACAGTTACAAGAGGTTTGTTAAAATGTTATAAAATACTTACGGTTTAGGGTGTTGAGTTTAGGGTTTATGGTTTATAGTTTAGGTCTTAGGGTCTAGGGTTTATAACACTTTACTAAATTATTTTAATAAACACTTAAATAAAGTTACAAAACACTTGTGAAAATGTATGAAATGTAGTATTTTGGGATTAGGGTCTAGGGTTTAAAATGTTATAAAATTCTAAGGGATTAGGATTTATAACACCTTGGTAGATGGTTTTAATAAACATTTAGGACAAAGTTACAAAACTATTTTCAAAATGTTATAAAATGCTTAAGTTTTAGGGTTTGGAGTTCAAGGTTTATAATGCTTTAGTAAATGCTTTTAATAATCACTTAAAAAAAGTTACAAAATGGTTTCTAAAATGTTATAAAATGCTTAATGTGTAAGTTTTATGGTTTAAAATAAATACTTAGGGTTCAGGTTTTAGGGTTTACGGTTTACGGTTTATAACACTTTATTAAATGATTTTAATAAACACTTAAAACAATTTAGAAAATGCTTCTTAAAATGGATAAAATGGTTAGTGTTTAGGATTTAAAATGTTATAAAATGATTAGGGTTTAGTGTTTATAACACTTTAGAAAATTCTTTTAAGAAACACTTAAAAAATATACAAAAATTTAAAATGTCAAAAAATGCTTATGGTTTAGGGTTTCGAGTTTATGGTTTATAACAATTTAGTAAATGCCTTCAATAAGAACTTAAAAAAAATTACAAAGTCCTTGTTAAATTTTATAAAATTCTTAGGATTTAGGGTTTAAAATGTTATAAAATGCATTTTAGGGTTTAGGGTTGATAAAACTCTAGTATATGATTTTAATAAAAACTTAAAGAAAAGTTACAAAACGCTTTTTAAAATGTTATAAAATTCTTGGTGTTGAGGGTTTAAGGTTTAGGGTTTAAGATTTCAAATGCTATAAAATGCTTAGGGTTTAGGGTTTAGCAGTTATGGTTTATAACTCTTTTGTAAATTATTTTAATAATCACTTTAAAAAATTTATAAAATTCCTTCTAAAATGTTAAAAAATACTTTGGGTTTAGTGTTTAGGGTTTATAACACTTTAGTAAATGCTTTTAATAAACACTTTAAAAAAAAGTTACCAAAGGCTTGTTAAAATTTTATAAAATGCTTAGGGTTTAGGGTTTAAAATGTTATAAAATTATTAGGGTTTAGGGCTTAGGGTTTTAAATGTTATAAAATGCTTAGGGTTTAGGGTTTAGGGTTTATAACACTTCATTAAATGCTTTTAATAAACACTTAAAATAATTTATAAAATGCTTCTTAAAAGTGTAATAAAATGCTTAGAGTTTAGGGTTTAAAATGTAAGCCCTAAACCCTAAGAATTTTATAACATTTTAACAAGCCTTTGGTAAAATAAATTTATTGTTTGTTAAAAGCATTTACTAAAGAGTTATAAACCCTAAACCAGAGACCCTAAACCATAAGAATTTTATAACATTTTGGCAAGTGTTTTGTAGCTTTTTCAAAGTTTTTTTAAAATTATTTAATAGTGTTATAAAATCTAAAACTGAAGAATTTTATGACATTTTAAAAATAATTTTATAACTTCTTTTAAGTGTTTATTAAAATCATTTACTAGGTTTTTCTAAACCCGAATGCTAAACCCCAAGGAGATTTACTAAAGTATTATAAACGATAAGAATATTTACTAGTGTTATAAACCATAAACTTAAACCCTAAGAATTTTATAACATTTTAAATCCTAATCCCTAAACTCCAAACCCCAAACCCTAAGCATTTAAAAAAAAATGAAACCCTGAACCCTAATCTCTAAACCCTAAACCATAAAACCAAAGCATTTTATAACACTTCAATTGCTAAACCCTAAACCCTAAACCCTAAATATTTTATAATATTTACTACATATATTACTTCAGTATTAGTACATACATTGCGTGCCCATCCAAATTTTATCATACTCTTGAATAAATGTATTTCTCAGAGCACTTTTGGTACACAACATTTGATCTTGTTCACAAGCAACACATCTCTAAGCAATCGTAAGATAATTTTACTTCACTACATGGAATCATTATGATAAGTATTATATTGTATTGTGTTATGGAACCGTTGAAACAAATTTAAACGAACATGCCCAAGGAGTGGTTGTCCTATGTGACAGGTACCGAGAGTAGTGGGTGCTTGGATAACATCCAAAGTTCAAATGAATTTATGCCAAGTAATGGGCGTGTGTAGTTTGTTATAATCTCGGACAGATTCCATTACTGTAGAGTTTGCTATAGGCATATTCGCACAAAAGCATATTCCGTGACAAAAGCAACATATTACAATAAATCAATTTATCAAACTTGAATAATGACCATTTTCGTTTATATTAGGGAAACTATGAAAACTATGAGTTACACTAATAATGGCCACTTGCATTTATATAATGGAAGCCATGAAACCTTGGAGTCAATGAAAGATTCAAAGGGCCTGGGAAGGGAATATAATCGCTAAAGGAAGTGGGAGAGGAGTGTTTTATTTGGAAAGGGTGAAAACGACAGAGCTCTTTACAAAACCAAGAGACGATGGATTTCATTATAAAAAATGGGAACACATGTTAATAATAAAATTCCATCATCATGTGGGTTGCTGGGCAGGTTAATCTTGAGGCTCAAGGAAGCGGCTACATCAATATGAATAGGCTATTCTGAAGTAGAAATGGGCGACCATTAATATTGAGAGACACACTGAACCCAATTCTCGTACCGTGCTACGATTTACGCAATAGTTCACCGTTCTTGTCCACAGAGGCATGCGCAAAGCATATGGAGAATTACAATTTCAGTATGTGGGAAGTTTTTCATGTGACCATGTGCTCTCCAGGATTTTAGATGCCTATTCCCATTAAGTTTGTGGATGGGCAAACAACAATTGTGGGAATAGGTGGAGGGTTCGTGATGAACAGTCCTGCAGTGGCAGCCATTACTCATGTGTTGAATAATAAGGTTGACTTTGCCTCTGTTAATGGGGTGGATGATATCTTGGTATCGTCCATGGGAGCGGGAGCAGTTGATTGTCCATAAAAAAGTGGGGAATAGTGGAATGGGCCGATTATGAATATTGTGAGTGAAGAAATCTCAGATATTGTGGATCATGCATTCAACATGGCTTTTGGCGACAGTCCACAAAACTATGTAAGATTGCAGGTAATTTATAAAGAAACACATGTATGTTTATCAATGACCGTATACATGGATGGCATCGAATTCCATCTATATATCATTATTTTCTGTCAATTTGATCGTGTGTTCATTTTTGGGTACCCTGTCCATGTCATCCTAAGTTGTAGGAGGATGTTAATGTTGATTTTATGGATGAGCTCAATAGAAAAAAGAGGAGAGATGAGACTTTAATATGATGCAAATCTTGTAACATCTTTCACCAGACAAATTGGAGCTACACGTATGTAATACTTTCCATTCTCATTCAATATTTTCCACACAATGGCTGCATGAATTTGCGATGAATTTGGTTTAATCTAGTTTAATAATTGAACTACTTTGTAGTTTAATTAGTTTTAGGTATTTATCATATCTTTTATTATTCTCTATCCTTATTCAATTAGATTTTTATTTGTTTCATGCTAGTTTAATCAATCCATCATGTTTAACTGCCTTAATTTGTCATGTGGAATTAAAAGGTGTTTTTATATCTATCAACATAATTGGACTATTTCGTTAGTTGATTGACTCCCAACACAATTTTTTCCATGGATTTACCTCACTTGTGTTTGTAGAAATAGAAAGCTTACCTTTATTCCTAATTTAACTCTCCTCTACTATGCAACTAAATTACAATTTACACCTTGACTATTTATTAGACTATTTATTATTATATTTAGTTTTATAAATTTCAAAGCTAATTACAAGATCTATAATATTATTAAGCTACATTTGAAATTATTGTTGTAATACATATACCAGCCATATCAAATCCTGTAAGATGGATATTTTCCTTTGCTTTATAGCTTGAATGTATAAGTATTTTCGTATGAATAAACTCCCTTAAATCTCTCAGTAATACTGGAAGTTAAATCTTGTTCTACATCATGAGACTATATATATACATAAATCTCAGTTTATGGGATTCGATATGTGAGAGGATCTATAATCTGTCATCGACACGAAAATGAAGAACCTGTAGCAGCGGTTCTCTACCCTACAAGGACATCTTCTCTCCATTATTCCTTGTTGTGATAGATACATTTAAGGATAATTATTTCCTTATCTATGAATAACATTTATCGATAATTTTTTTCTCACATTTGAAATGCTGAGCACTTCCTTCAAAGTCTTGTTTATAATTATTTTCTACAACTACGGATAGCATTTATTTATACTTTTACCACCCCATTAAACTTTTGTTCACACATTTGATACCAATATTCATCTCCTCACCTATCGCTAGGTAATTAATTTTTCTTTCGAGATTTAAACACAAATAACAAAAAAAGATGAATGTCTACAATTTTGAAAGACCTATCTATTCTGGTATAATGGTGATCAATTGTAATTAAATTAGAAATAGATCTTAACTGGGAAGGTATTTTTCATACGTAGACTATTTTTGTAATTTTGTGTTTGGGACACCCTAACCTCATTTGCTCCAATGGTGAGGAAGCTATTCGCAATTGCATTTGAGAACACATAATTAATTATTTATATTGCATTTTTTTAATGTAGATTGTTTGTTGGTATAACATTCAATCGCGGATAACTGAATTATCATTCACTGTAAAATAATATGAAAATATGTAAGTATCCTAACTAGTATAAATAAAGAGAATGAAATGATATGTAATTAATTTTTTCTTCTTTTTTTTTTATTTTTTTTGTAGGAGGATGGGGAGGAGGAGGAGAGGATGAGGTGGAGGAGGAGAAGGAAATAGGAAAAGGTTGAGGAGGCTGAGGGGGAGAGGAGGCCAAGCGGGAGGAGGCATGGGAGGAAGAGGACACAAAAGTTAGGGAGGAAGCTAAGGAGGAAGAGGAAAAGGGGGAGGTAGAGGAAGGGGAGGAGGAGTGGGCGGTGGTGAGAGAGGATGGTGAAGAGGTGGAGGGGGACAAGGAGGAGGAGGAGGAAGAGAGAGAGGAGGAGGAGGCAGGGGGATAGGTAAAGGTAGAGGTGGGGGAGGAGGAAAAGGAAAGGAGAGGAGGTGGAAGGGTTGTAGGAAAAGGGAGGCGAAGGGAGGGGTGGTGGAGGCGGTAGAGTAAGAGGAGGAGGAGGAGGAGTAGGAGGATGAGGAGGAGAGGTGGAAGATGTAGAGGTGGAAATGGCTAAGGTTTGGGTGGGAGGAGGGGGTTGAAACAAGAGAGGAGGGGTAAGAGTGTTAAGTTCAACTTGGTCTAGTATAGAGTTAGGTATAGAGTTAGGTAAAGTGTGTTTCTTTACCGTTGTACATTTTGTAACTTACAATCCGACGGTCACGATATGTAGTGATCCGACGGTTCATTCTCTCCTCGGTATTACCGACACTTGATCCGTGGCTTGACACCCGATTGGTCCATGAATTCTATTTAAAGTGCATGGAGGTTCATTTGTAGGTTAACCGTGCATGAGAGAAGCTTATGTAAATTTTCATTCTTTTATTAACAAATTGCCTGTAGTAGCCACGTTGTCACATGCCATGGACTATTTCCCTCTCTGAGGGTTTTAACCACGTCAAAATACTGGTGTATTGATCTATGATCTGTTTGTGAGCGGTGTCCTTTTGGTGTTCTGTCTGAGGAACTTACCCTGTAAATTCCTACAAGTGATACTCTTGGAAGCAGTTCCCTTGGAAATTTTCATATTTCCAGTTCAACATCCAATATACTCATAAGCTCTAGCAAGCCGAGCCCTACCAAATATAAGAGGATTCCATTTTAATTTGTCTTTTAGGATTAAGAACTAGATTTCCAGTTCCACGTCCAATATACCCATAAGCTCTGGCAATCCAAGGCCTACCTAATATAAGAAGATTTCCTTTTAATTTGTCTCTTCCCAAGAGTTTACTGAAAATATGATATTTTCAAAAGCTCCCTATGGTTTAATTACAAAGCACCAACATAATCGGTCTATTAGGTAACTGGCAACTGCATTCTCAAGCATTGAGTGGGAGGTCTGCATATAGCAAGACCCTCTGAGCGTGGAAGTAACACAGAACAGCACAACAATATGAAAAAAAAAGAACAAAACAAAAACAAGAAACCATAATGATAACATAATTTTGGCTTGGATATTGTTATCTGTAATGCATATATTCTTAGTTATAAAAACTATATAAAACTAACATAATTACGAACGTAATTACGTTTTAGGTTTTGATTCCATACATTAGATTTTGATGTTGTTTGATATTCATTTCCATATTTTGTTCTCAACCTGGAATTTTTCTAAGTGCTAAATTTAGTCAATCGGCTATTTTCTTTTGATATTATATATGAAAAGAGTCATTTGGTTACAATATATATAATTAATTATATATATATATATTATTATATATAATATATATATATTTAAATAAGAATGTTAAATATAATATTTGTTAAAATTTATTAGTTTTATTTGATACTGACATATATAATATATATTTAAGATTTAATATTTTTTTTTAGAAGAACTCATCTTAGCAGCCATTCTGTATAGTTCTTTAGCGTTTGATGAAGTGTTAGAAGATTGAAAAAATGTTAACCATTACATCCTACTTCAATTGTGAACCAACTGCTGGTGTCAATTATCAACCTACTTCTTCGTTTTACTTGTGTTTAGGGTTTATCAAATAACTCCATGCTCCTATGTTTTTCCAAATTCATCAACAGACGAGGTTCTTCAACAGGAGGCTGAACCGTATTCTATACACCAAATCCAAATAAGATATGGAAGTCACCCTCTGAATATTGCTTCTAGTAGATTTTGATATCAGGTCAGCTGCAAACAAAACATTTAATGCGTAATTCCCCCGCAACATGAGCAATATGTGTACATAATTAATTCTGCATATAATACTTCTTAGCCCCCTCATGGATCTCCAACCCAAAAGAAAAATCGGTGTGTTGGAACATGGTGTCAACTAAACATGTGGAGACGATGATGTTCCAGCCCAAAAGAAAAATTGGTGTATTGGAACCTGCTGTCAACTGAACATGTGTAGACCATGATGTTCCAGGTAAGAGAAAGCAAATGAAACTGTTAGCCTTTCTCTTGTATGACATTAACAAGCTTACATTGCCAGCCAAATCCTCAAATAAAATCCATGTCCAATTATAAATTATAGATTAGTGGGTGGGTAAAGAGTGATACTCTTGGAAGCAGTTCCCTTGGAAATTTTCATATTTCCGACATCCAATATACTCATAAGCTCTGGCAAGCCAAGGCCTACCTAATACAAGAGGATTTCCTTTTAATTTGTGTGTAGGATTAAGAACTAGATTTCTAGTTCCACCTCTAATATACCCATAAGTCCAATATACCCATAAGCTCTCGCAAGCCAAGGCCTACCTAATATAAGAATATTTCCTTTTAATTTGTCTCTTCCCAAGAGTTTACTGAAAATATGATATTTTCAAAAGTTCCCTATGGTTTAATTACAGAGCATCAACGTAATCTGTCTCAGTTTTAATGTATCCAACCTAAGAAGAGTGGGGGATTTAAGAATTAATATGATATTAATGGTGGATCCAAGCTCCACCAAAGCATTTGGGAAGCTAACACCATGCACATGAGTTGTGACTATGGGATCTCCATGATCATAGTATTTTATAGAAGTGTGTTTTCCTAAAATTAGATTAGATAGTTTTCCTAGCACATGAACATTAGGGAGATCCTTAGGTTTTCTTGGATCCCTTTTAACTCATAGTTCTCTAATGATTTTTTCATAAATAGGCATGTCCTTAATATCGTGAAGAAGAATTTGTTCATCAAAATAAAATTCAGGATATATTGCTTGCCTTCTTAGGGGTAAATATTTCTAGGAACGAGGGAGAAATAGTTGTAACTTTAACTATTGTTTGACCTTTGATAGGTTCATCAAATGGCTCTAATCCACCATAAATTGCAGCTGTTGAAGATTTTTCAGATTGGTTCTGCTCTTTATTATGTTTTTAGCTTTATTGATGTTCAAGTTTTATTGAAGAGTTCTCAATAGAAATTGCCCCCCATGATCTCAATTTAATTTCATTAGATTCCAGGGAATGGGGACATTAATCAGAAGTATCAACAATTTCTAAAAGTTGTACATGTCTATTATTCAGATTTGGATTAGGTTGTGTGGGAAATGGTGGTAGTACTGGTGGTGGAGTGTTTGTGCGTGACTAGAGTGGTGCTTGTGGTGATCGGTGTGACTCAGGAAACACTCCTAATGATTAGTTGATATGACAAAAAGAGCGTTACCAATTCTGGGGCCATACTAGCCCTTAAGCAGCTTAATTCACCCATTAAAGAGGATATCTAAAATTTTGTGGGTTTTTCTAAAGCTACCCAGAATTCTATTGATTTTTCCATAAAAGTTTAGGGAATGGTTGATTTGGCCAAGATGATGAAGAGTTCTATTGAGTTTTCCAAGATGTGCCAAGATATTATTGACTTTTCCATGGTGACCCAAAATATTGATGTTGGCTATATTGGTTAGAAAAAACATAGAAGGGTCTTATACCATACGTGGAGGGTGACAATGCCAACCTCCTTGTTGAGCCACCAAATATGTTGGTTCAGGTTCCCCCTCATCTTCCTTAAAAACAACTTTTAATCTTAGAAGAGATGAAAAATAGTGATTTGAATGTTCCTATACACAAATATCATAGAATTAAATTGCATCCAACAAACATTCTTTATGGCTATGCTTTTGTCTACAACGAGGACAAGAAATTCCCATAGCTTGCTTTGTTTCAACCTATTTTTGTTTCACTTGTAAAATGTCCAACTATGTAGTTATAGTTAGTGTGCTCAATATATAAATTTTCAACTCTTCTAACAAATTACCAATTTCCACCTAAGTGGCTCCTCCCCCTTCACCCTTGTTAATCATGCTTAGAGGATCACATAAGCCATGTCTAAGTCTTGCACTTCCACAAGAACATATGATACATGGTTTTATAATATCATCATAATCATCCTCTGAAATTTCCCCTAGCACATAATAGATTAAGTGTTTCTAGTGATTCTTCCTTCATTTCTTTAATTAAGGCGGGCTTTAATACTTCTTTTGGAAGATTAGTATAAGGTAATATTTGTACATTCCACTGAAAGCTCTCTATATATTCTTCTAAAGTTTCATCTTCTTTATAAGTCATTTTAAATACCTCTTCTTTTAAATGTCTAGATCAGAAATAATCTTGGTATCTAGTAAGAAAATCATATTTCGATGCATCCCCTGAGTTAATAGTATCAGCTCCTAATCGAGTGAACCATCTTAGAGATGCTCTCTTCAAAGTAGAAGGAAATAACTTTAATTTATGAGGATAAATGGTGTAATAATATTCTCAACACAAAATGTCCAATTCAAAGAGAAAGGCATATGGGTATTCTAAGGCTAATTGATTAAACCTCCTTTACATTACATAAATGAACAATTCTTGGATGATACAAATGAAAAAACCTCCTTTCTATATATAACAGTCTAAGGAGTCACAATATAACCCAACCGACCTAACAATAATAATATAAAGCCACAAAAATAACAATAGAGGGATTCTATGGGGCACAATAATAACAATGTGGGGGCAATAGGGGCACAACTATATTAATAAGGGATACAACTACCATAGTAATGGGGTAATCACTAGTATTATAGGGACCCAAGATGCCCCTCTCCTTCAAAAAAAGTGTTGTCCTCAACGCTTGAGTAGTTCTGGATACTTCTGTATAAAATTCTCATCCTCCCATGTGGGATCTTTCGCAGATAAGTTCTTCCACTTGATAAGATACTCTGAAATTGATCGGTTTCGTAGCTGTCGAGATCTTGTTTCTATGACTGCTTCCAGTCCCAATATAATTTTTCCTTCCTCGTCAAGTTCTGGCAATATTGTTTGAACTGGAAGCTTGTCGCCTATAACCTTCTTTAAACATGAAACATGGAAAATTGGGTGCAATCGAGAAGTTGCAAGAAGCTCCAATTTGTATGCCATAGTACCAATCTTTTGCAACACCTTGTACAGACCATAATACTTTGGTGATAATTTATTATCATGCTTATCTTTTTTGAGGAACATTTGCTTATATGGTTGTAGCCATTGGAATACCCAATCGCCTACATCAAAACTTCTTTCACTGCGATGTTGATATGCCTGTTGTTTCATTCTATTCTATGCCAACACGAGGTTATCCTTTAAGAGTTGGAGGACTTGTTGTTGATATCCGATGTGATGTTCCACTGCTTGAACCTTAGAACTTTCTCTTAAATATGATGTGATGGATGGTGGCTGATATCCATAAAGTTCCATAAATGGGGTCATTTTTGTTGCTGTATGGAAGGAAGAGTTATACCACCATTCAGCTAGAGGCAACCATTTGAACCATTGTGTTTGTTTATCAGATACAAAGCAACGAAGATATCCTTCCCAACATTTGTTTACTATCTCAGTTTGCCCATCAGATTGAGGATGATAAGATGAGCTATGAGCTAACTGAGTACCAAGACAAGAAAATAATTCTGTCCAAAAATTTCCAGTGAAAAATGGGATCTCTGTCACTTACAATAATCTTTGGGTTTCCATGTAGCTTTTGAATTGTTTCCATAAATGCAGTAGAAACTGTACTGGCTCTAAATGGATGTGATAATGCACAAAAGTGTGCATACTTGGTAAGTCTGTCAACTACCACCATGATGACACTCTTTCCCTCAGACTTGGGTAAACCTGCGATAAAATCCATGAAACCTCCTCCCAACATTGGCTTGGAATGGATAAAGGTTGTAATAGACTTGGTGTCTTAATTGTTTCAACT
>APFE030160719.1:27632-73727 GCA_000404065.3 Pinus taeda
TTCTCATCATGAGTTTCCTTTACAACCCTTTCACCCTTAGTGACCATTTCTTGTAGCAACTTATTCATATTTATCTTCAATTCGTCCATGTCTGTCTTCAAATCTGTCTTCAAATCGTCCATGTCTGTCTACAAATCTGTCTTCCAATCGTCCATCTTAGCTTCCATGCCCTTTATCTTAGATTCCATGTCATTTATCTTAGCTTCTGTTAGCTTTTGTGAGGCTGACTTTTTTGCACTTGGTCTTGTAATTTTGATATATCATGTAGCATTTCTTCCTCTTCTTCATGAGTCATGCTAGAGCTTTCAGGTTCCTTACTAGGTGTTTGCATTTTCTTTCATTGGGGCATCAGTTACCGATAATAATGCTCTACTAGCCCCTTGAATTCCTTCAAAATAATTTTTCAAACCAATCTTAAGCAAAAATTTAGAAAAATCTACACACCTTTTTTCTTTGTAGGAACTCAATATTTCATCTGACGTATCTCTGTACTTTCAGAACATCTAGTTCTGAAATTGCGACCTATGGTATCCCTCTATGTGCTCTTTCCAATGCCACCAGTTTGACCCCAATTGGATTCTCCAATGAAGATTTATGCCAAATCTCCCACAGTGACTTGATTATAGACCTTTTCATAAGAGCGAACTTGTATGAAGTGCCACGTGTCAATATTTGGACCTCTAGCTCTGAAAAATATCTAGAAGAAACTACAGTCCACCCTTTTTCTGTACCTGTTTGTGAAATTTCAATCCGATGCTCAGAGAGAAAGTTATGGCAATTTTCCCTTGGTCACCTGTTTGGAATGTAATTCAGGAGTCTGCAAAAAGACCAACTTCCTCAGATCATATCTCCGCAAATATAGTGCAAAAAGCTCTGCAATTCAGACCCAAGCTACAACGCGATTTCTTCTCAAATGGGTTTTTTTTCGAACTCTGAAACGTCGCAGAAAAAAAAGTTATATCGAAAATTCCACGATGACCTATTTGGAGCAGCGAAACCCTAGAACTTGGCTCTGATACCAAATGTTATGAAACCAACTGAAGAAAAGATAGAAAAGATAGATCAACGCCTTATAATTCAGCCTCTTCGAGGGGGCAACCTCCTTTACATTACATAAATGAACAATTCTTGGATGATTCAAATGACAAAACCTCCTTTCTATATATAGGAGTCTAAGGAGTCACAATATAACCCAGCCGCAATAATAATATAAAGCCACAAAAATAACAATAGAGGGATTCTATGGGGCATAGTAATAACAATATGGGGGCAATAGGGGCACAACAATATTAAGAAGGGGTATAAATACCATAGTAATGGGGTAATCACTAGTATTATAGGGACCCAATACCTACGTGACTTTAAACAACTCTGCCCAAATCGTGAACGGGCGAGGAAAAAGGGTTGTGCGATGCAGGAAAGCAGGGCGCAAAGGGGAGCTGCACTATGCGGATGGGTGTTGCACTAACTACTCAAGAAATAACCATTGAAGATATTGTAGATGATTGGACATTAAAATTTTCGTTAAGAGGAGTGGGGGGGGGCATTTATTGGGAAAATCTCTAGCAATGTGCTGCCAAATGAGCTTTGATGATGGGGTTTTGGAGGGAATATTTGGATTGGCCAACCAACATTCAAACAATTTGATTTCAACACGTTTGCTGCCGAAGACATTGTTGTATGTTTGAAAATATTTTGGAATATATTCTGGCATGACTAGAATTCGCCATCTTACATGAGTGGTGCTAAGCGATCATCTTTGAGAGAATGATTGCCACGCCCCCCGCAACCAAAGGCACAACCTTTGAATTCGATCCCCCTAAAGTCACACATGCAATAGACGAAGAACCCTCCATACCTATTGTGCCAAGGTCGCCTAGGCCTAAGCCATCTGTATTCGATAAGAAACAAAAGAAACCACAACCCATTCCAGTGAGGTCATCGCCCAGGCAGAAGGGGAAAATGGAGAAGTCACAATAGCCAGCTGAGACACTGAATTTAAATGATGAAGAGGTCCGCGAAGGCATCGAAGAGATGGATTCTAAGGATGAAGAACTAATAAATAAGATTCTGAAGTATATCCCGCTGAGGAACGGAACAACTAAGGTGCCAAAGGACCCATATATTGAAAACTTTATGGTATCCACACCGCTGTTGCCTGAAAAAGTGGTATTTGAGGGCGTGATGTTAGGCCACATCCCTACATTGAAGTTGGAAGATTTGGATCTAGGAGATCACGAGAATTTCCATCAATTGGCGCGGGCACACTATTTGTGAAAAATCCACTACCGAGAGATCAAAGTCACCCAAGTGGAGCCCATGAATTGGGTCATTTTTGTTGAGGTCGTGGGTCTCATGAACATGCTATGGGTGCCGCATTTCAACTGCACAATCATCAACACAATGTGTATTCGGTAATTTCTCATGCTGGTACACAATGGGTGTCTCTGGTTGGGATATCCCATCACCATTACCGACATCTTGATCCATAGGATCACTCTGCTACCATATCAAGGTGAGGATCCTGCAACAACATTTGGAGGAAAATCAAAATAAAAGCAACTCACAAGCCAGATGAAGAGTGAGTTTGGTTTTGTGAAGAAGTCATGTAGATATTCCATCTACTCTATTACAGACAAAGCGGTGCAGCTTGTCTCGTGGATCTTGGCCTGTAAGATCATGCGGAAGTGTCATGCAAACGAGGTCCTAGCACCTTCCATTTCTTTGGTTGCGCAATGCTTGAAGGTAGTACAGTACAACTGGTCATTGTACCTCTACAATAAGTTTTTGGAGAACTGTTGGGAGGCCCAAGATGAGGGCAAGGCATTTCACTATGCTTAGCTATTACTATTAATTGTGCTAGTCGCACGGAGGCTATCGGAACATAGTCAATTCGCTCCATAGGAATCTGATTTACTAGAAGCCGTGAAGTTTGCTTCGCTATGGGGAACAAAGGACCTTGTGCGGGTCATGGAAACTAAAATGTTCTAGGTATTGGTTGAAATGGAGCTGCGCATGGTGATCAGCTAGAGGCCAAGGCTGTCACTCACAATCTATTACAATTATGAGCAATATGTAGAGTTTAAGGCGAACTTTCACAATGTTTAAATCCGTGCTAGAAAAGAGAGGAAAAATTTATGGCACAAGCTGCCATATCCAGTAAGCAAAGCATATGTTGCGGACGTCATAAAAAAATGGCCCAGTGAATGGATGATCCCCTTGGATATAGGTGCAACGACAAGCTGGACAAAAAAAGAGACATTTGTAACCACAATGCAGAAGAAAGCAGTTGTAGCCAGGGGTGCTACTACTAAGAGGCCATAGAGAAAGAAGTTGTCGACAAAGCAGCTATAGAGAAAGAACAGGTCATGCAGGAGACAACCATTAAGGTTGAAAAGTCAGCGTCGTTGCGCACTCCAGACCAGGAAGGGTCTAAGGCTGAAGGAGATGAGGCCACGGAGAAGCATACTCCTTTTGTGGTTAAGAAACGAACTAAATAAACAATGTCAGGCCCTAAAAAGAAGCAGAAGTCCGACAGGCACACGCATGTCAATCCAATGGACCTCAATGAGGGTGACTTGGATGAAGTCGAGGATAAGGTCCGAAACACCACAACAAAACTATGGATGCAGTTTGAGTAGAAGTACCAGCAGGCACTTGGCAATGTGCAGAAGGATCTGCACGATCTGTAGATCCAAACGGGGTGGATGTAGGTGAGACTTGGCTAGGAGAGCAGGATTCAGGTAAGCCTGTAGCAAGTAAGTGTGACCGTAATCAATACATATCAAACTCTGGACCTCAGAGTCATCAAATTTCCTGATGGGGCCCTGCGTGCCAGTGAACACCCAGTTATCACAGCTTAAGGATCGAAGTGTCAATCTCATAGCACTCCCTATCTAGACCCTCCACGAACTCCACCAAGGAGTATTTGACGAGCTAAGGGTTAGGGAGAAGTGCGCGTTTCTGGTGATCAGTGACGTCAAGACCAATAATGAGCATATATTCGCAGAAACGACGTAGATGTTGAAAGAGAAAGATGAAATTGCCACGCACAGCCAACAACTGGAAGCGATGCTAACACAGGCATGTAATGAGCTTCAAGATCTACATATTTCCACCGATGTAGAATCTGTTGTGAAAACTCAAAATTTGGCAACGACAGTAAAAGAGTCAAAAGAGGAAGTGGGCAAAGTTCGCTTCAAATTACAAATGCAGATTTCAGAGCTACAACTCAAGCTGCAACCAAGAACTCCGTCAGAGGTTAGAGACCAGCATGGTCCTACCATAAAGAGGGAATGGCCACTTTGGATGTAGCGGTCAGAGGCTGCACGAAACTTTTTGAGCAGACAATGGAGCTGTGGACGTCATTGTAGGAGGAACCTACCTTGCAGAGGATCAACACATATTTAAGGAACAAGTAGTTGCATTTTTTCGAGATCAGTTCAACTACACAAACGTTGGCACCAGTCCAGCGGTTCATGAAGTTACATGAGGGAAAGAAGATGTAGATTGAGATTGAGGAGCCACGCAGGAAAGAAGCGATACTCCGAAATAGAGTGCAGTCATGGATAGAAGAAGCCAATTAGTTAACTATGTATGTGCTGAATAAATTAAAGGGTATGCAGCAGACACATAGAACACTAGACCTTGCGGTGGAAGGCCTACAATAGAAAATCTCATCGAGGAAGTCCAACATGAAACTATGCAGGGCACAGTTGATTTGTAGGTTTTGAAGGTTGAGTTCCATGAACTCTAGGAAAGGATTGCAGCACCAACTGAGTGACTCAAGGACGATTCACCTAATTGTGTTGGGGGCCTATTCGGATAGGGTCTTTGGGGTTCATTTTTGGTCAAATTTTCGGTTATATTTTGTATAAAATGTAAAGTCTCCGTGAAATGTGGAAATAGAGCGCGAAGATAGTCAAAGTCAAAGGGACTTTAGTCCCTTAGGTGGGTAAGTGATAGGAAGGTTTTGATACCCGCCCATGGTTTGCGGACCATGGTATTGTAAGAAAAATGCTATATATAGATTAGTCATTGCGAGTTTAAAAAAGTAACTAAGATAGAAGATCACTATTTTGGGAAAGAAGCTAAGGCAGGAAATCTGTGTTTCCTATACTTAGGCGGAGGGGAAGGCTCCTACTGCTGAGTGCATGAAGACCCATGTAAGTCCTCAGGTTGAGTGCACACGCCCCTACAATTGAGTGCACAGGGAAAAAAATCTGTACTTAAACAATCATACTTAATAAAGATAGTTTTGAGCCAATTTTGATGCATTTGTTTATTATTTCTTATTTTTGCAAGTGTTTATTATTTCACCATGTGTTAAACTTTATATGAATTAATTCTTGCCCGGTGTGCGAAAGTAGTGGATCAATAATATTTATGCATGTTATGAATAATTCAGAACTTCGCAAAGATCTAGAAGTTCCTGAAGTGAAATTATTGCAATCATGTGTTCTAAAAGGGTTAGAATTCACAGAGGTATATCTAAGCCATAAGAACCACAAGAACCTACCACATTGACCTTTGGATGCAGAAACGTCATTCTACCATCCCCTAATACTACTTCAGGTGAGACTTCAGCCTCCGCTACGTAGGCTATTGCTGAAAGGGTCAGCAGTTAGGGTTTTATTGGTTGTCAGAGATAATGTTGAAGGTCCCGTGTTAGGCCCCATCAAACCAACATAATGCTATTGGCCCATGGTGTTTTAGCAAAGCATATTTAGAGACTAAAAATCTACATGGTAAAGTGGGGGTGAATCTCTATAGTTAAGAATCTTCTTATATGTTTTATTTAAACATATATATGTTTAAGTTATATATTAATTAATTTACCATTAATGATAACAAAAGTGTGTCCTCAAACACAAAAAAAATATTTTAAAAGAAAACAAGTTTACCTAATAGATGCAAGACCTTACAATAAACACTAAATGATCTTCTACGAGCAGAAAAATAAGTCTTAAATAATCTCATGTCCTCAAACTAAATTATTTATGGACTATGTATCACAAACAGAAAACATCCATTTAAACTATATACAATATTAACAAATTTCGCAATCTTAATACTATGTAATGAATTCTTTTCTAGATCTACTTCAAATATATAAAAGGCTAAATATATGAAAATATTAAAATCAAAGTATTTTTGGATTATTATACCTAACATTCCCCCTTTGATCCAAAAATACATTAGCACAAATACCATTGTTTTCTCTAAACTGAGTAAATTTGATTTTACAACACAGTTTTTTGAAGATATTTATGATATAATATTCTGAAGGATACTACTTTGGTTTGATGATGCCTTTGAAATGAAAGTCTTGATGTAATGATATTTGGTATCGACAGGCTTTGCTTCCGAATGGAAAACTAGATTTTTGGCAATATTAGTGATCAACGAATTATCAATGGGCAACCAATGCTTGATGAATTCCCAAATCGTGTAAAACTCTATTTAACCTTTAAGTTTTAACGCTGTACAGAAACTACCATTCAAATAAATTATTAGAAAATATAAAATACACAATGCTAAAAAAGAAAAAAAATATATACTAAGTTTTTTCCCTAGAACCCAAATGTTGATTCGTGCAATTGTCACATATTTCCTTAATAATATTGTGATTCGATATTAATTCCTTGCCTTTTTCTTCATAACTATACTTCACCACTTAGTATAATTCGAGTTTTAAACAACTAAGATTATTATCCATAATCCCATCTTAAATAAAGTTATTTTATTTATAAATGGATTGCTAATCCATATGTTGGAGGCTTTATCATAAACAGGGGTTACGGGAGAATTGCAAAATTCATTGGAAGTTGATAGAATTTGGGGATCATATGTGGCAAACTCAGGGGAGACTGGTTTTAAATTAAGGAGTCGGTTGCAGAAAATATTCTCAGTTTATTCACGAGAATATATTAAATTAATTTCAATTAAGAATGAATGATCTGATAGTGTTTCATTATCAGATTGTTCCTTACTTTAGATTATTTTTGTTGTAATCACCCTTTCTGTATTATAATATGAGAATACTTTTCCCCTGCGTGAGTAATGAAGAAGTATTGTACTTTTGAAGATAGAACAAAGACAGAGATTGGGTTGAAATTGTTCAGATAATCTAATGTCAAGATTTCCTTTTACTTAATTCGAGTTTGTCAATTACTTTGTTGATCTGAATTTCTCTTCGATAGTCTGACTCTTCGTGGTTCAGGCCCACTCCGTGGATGAGCCACTATACTAATTTTTATCATTAGTATAGTATATTTTCTAGTTATCTTCTCTTAGTAGATCGATTGAAATGGCTCTTTGTATTTCATTTGAATTGGAGCATTAAGAAGTATTTAATCATGTTTGATGGTTTTTTCTAGAATAAATACTTATTTAAGTTGTTTCCTTAGTTATAATTTGTTGTTTGTTTAGTTATAATGGTTATCTCAATTGTTTTTTTCAAAATTCTGGTTGTTATTTCAATAGGCGTAGAGTTGTATAGTTATTTCAGGGGATATTAAGATAATTTTATTTAGATTGAATTGTTGCAAATTTTTTTAATTAAAATCTAAGTTGTTATGTGGTTGATCATAGTTCTTCAAGTATGGATTGATTGGGTAGAGTATATAAGTGTTTCTTTATTTCAATTGTTGAGTTCTATTATTAGATTGGAAGATAGATCATTTTAGGACTAGTGTTAGCCTTGTAGTCTCATGCATAGATTTTACCAATTACCTTGAGATAAAAAGACAATTCTTTGGGTTGATGTTAATGTTGATACTTTATTGTTATCTTAGAACAATTTAGGAACCCAAGATTTTGGTTTTGTTGTCGAGGAGATTGTCAAAAGAGAGCGCTACTATACTGATGTCTCGCTAAATATGCATACCTGATTCCTTAGGGGTTGGATATTAAAGATAGAAGGTAAGAACCTGCACATGCAGCCTAGTAAAAACTTGTAGTAGTGTTTTCCCTTGGTTGACAGTTTTAGGTCATTTACTATGCATGACTAGGAAGAAAATTAGAGGTAAGAATAAGATATAAATAGATCCAAAATATGCTTCAACAACTACTAAAAATCAAGGTCAAGTTGGCCTTAGACAATCAATTATCATATACAAAATCATTTTAAAAAATGAATCCTAAGCTTCAATAGGTCCCAAAATGGTATCTAGTGAGGAATCTATTATTACTTCCCCTCATGTAGTAGAATATTCTGCTATGACTGAAGATGAGATTCATGATAACATAGTGGGATCTAAGGAGAGTTTTTGAGTCTCATCAAAAGAACATATTGATGCTCTTAACATGAGTGATGGGCACTCTTGTATTTTAAAAGAAGGAATAGGTGAAACAAGTGACTCAGATTTTCAAACATCTCAACAAGATCCTCCTACAACACCTATTGTGAAGGAAGGAATCAAAATTCCTAACTCGAGCAATGTTGCAAGACCTAGACAGGGTTTAAAGTCTTGTCACTATAGCTTCCCTTTTGATATAGTATCCCAGGATTTTGGAATTCCCAAGGGTTACTAATTTTTTTTTAAATAAATGGAGAGAAAATTCTTAGGCACTCATACCTTGACAATAGAGTTTCCTATTCTAGATCCAAAATAAAATGTACCCGTGGAACAAATTCCCCTCTAAGGTCATACTTTAATTTCATCAATTAGGCTTAGAATACCCATATGGCTTTCTCTTTGAATTCGACATTTTGTGTTGAGAATATTATTACACCATTGATCCTCATAAATTAAAGTTATTTCCTTTTACTTTGAAGGGAGCAGCTCTACGATGGTTCACGATATTAGGAGGTGATACTATTAACTCATGGGATGCATTGAAACATGGCTTTCTTACTAAATACCAAGATTATTTATCATCTAGACATTTAAAAGAAGAGGCTTTTAAAACGACTTATAAAGAAGATGAAACTTTAGAAGAATCTATAGAGAGCTTTTAGTAGAATCTACAAATATTACCTTACACTATTCTTCCAAAAGAAGTATTAAAAACAACATTAGTTAGAGGAACGAAGGAAGAATGGTTGGAAACACTTAAGCTATTATGGGGTAGGGGGAATTTTTGGAGGATGATTATGATGATATTATAAAACCATCTATCATATGTTCTTATGGAAGTGCAAGAGCTAGACATGGCTTATGTGATCCTCTAAACATGATTAACAAGGTTGAAGGGGGAGGAGCAACTCGCGTGAAAATTGGTAATTTGTTAGAAGATTTGAAAATTGATATATTGAGCACACTAACTATAACTAAACAGTTGGACATTTTACAAGTGAAACAAAAACAGGTTGAAACAAAACAAGCTATGGGAATTTCCTTTCCTCGTTGTGGAGAAAAGCATAGCCATAAAGAATGTTTGTTGGATGCAATTTAATTCTGTGATATTTGTGTATAGAAACATTCCACCCACTATTTTTCATTTCTTCCAAGATTAAAATTTGTTTTTAACGAAGATGAGGAGGAACCTGTACCAACATATTTGGTGGCTCAACAATGACAATGGCACTATCTCCCTCCAGTATGCATAAGACCCTTCTATGTTTTTTCTAGCCAATATAGCCAACATCAATATTTTGGATCACCATGGAAAAGTCACTAATATCTTGGCACATCTTGGAAAACTCAATAGAACTCTTCATCATCTTAGACAAATCAACCATTCCCTAAACCTTCATGGAAAAATCGATAGAATTATTGGCAACTTTGGCAAAACCCACAAAATTTTACATATCCTCTTTAATGGGTGAATTAAGCTGCTCAAGGGCCAATATGGCCCCAGAATTGGTAATGCCCCTTTTGTCCTCTCAACAAATCATTAGGAGTGTTTCCTCAGTCACAACCATCACCACAACCACCACTCCAGTTACCCACAAACACTGCACCACCGGTACTACCACAATTTCCCACACAACCTAATCCAAATATGAATAATAGACATGTACAACTTAAATTGTTGATACTTCTGATTAATCTCCCCTTTCCCTGGAATGTAATGAAATTAAATTGAGATCATCGTGGACAATTTCTACAGAGAACTCTTCAATAAACCTTGAACACGTAGAAAGCAAAAAACATGATAAAGAACCGACACAATCTGAAATATCTTCAACCGATGCAACTTATTGTGGATTAGAGCCACTTGATGAACCTATCAAAGATCAAACAATAGCTAAAGTTACAACTATTTCTCCCTCATTCCTAGAAATATTTACTGTAAGAAAGAAAGCAATATATCCCCAATTTTATTTTGATAAATGAATTCTTCTTCACGATATTAAGGACATGCCTATTTATGAAAAAATCATTAAATAAATATGAGTTAAAAGGCGTCCAAGAAAACCTAAGGATCTCCCTAATGTTCATGTACTAGGAAAACTATCTAATCCAATCTTTGGAAAACATACTTCTATAAAATACTATGATCCTAGAGATCCCATAGTCACAACTCATGTGCATGGTGTTAGTTTTCCAAATACTTTGGTGGATCTTGGATCCACCATTAATATCATATTAATTCTTAAAGCCCGCACTCTTTCTTAGATTGGATACATTAAAACTAAGATGAATTATGTTGGTACTCTCTAATTAAACCATAGGGAGCTTTTGAAAATATCATATTTTCAATAAACTCTTGGGAATACGTAGTTCTTGATCTTAAAAGACAAATTAAAAAGAAATCCTCTTATATTAGGTAGGCATTCCCTTGCGAGAGCTTATGAGTATATTGAATGTGGAACTAGAAATCAAATTCTTAATCCTAAAGACAAATTAAAAGGAAATCCTCTTATATTAGGTAGGCCTTGGCAAGCGAGATCTTATGAGTATATTGGATGTCTAACTGGAAATATGAAAATTTCCAAGGAAACTACTTCCAAGAGTATCACTCTTTACCCACCCACTAATCCTAGTGTGGGAGGAAATTTGATATGGTTTTCTTTTAATTATGAGAAGACTAATTTTGTGTTTTGTCTTTACTAGTTCTCAAATTTGGGTTGGAGATCCATGAGGGGGCTGAGAAGTATTATATGCGGAATTAATTATGTGCACATATTGCTCCGGGGGAATTACGCGTTAAATGTTTTGTTTGCATCTGGCCTGATATCAAAATTTACCGGAAGAAAAGTGCTGAAATCGATATGATCCAGCAAATCTTGATATAATTGACTATTGACTTACACGTATATAAATTGTCATTGTTAAATGATGATATAATTGACTATTGACTTACATGTATATAAATTGTCATTATGATATAAAAAGTCCTCACATTATTTAATGATCTAACCATTCTTTTTGTCCGAAATCTTTTTAAAAATAATGATGTAATTGACTGTCTATGAATTGTCATTGTAAATGAAAACTCAAATCAATATGATCCACAAAATGTATATTATTTGTCAAGAGAGAGAGAGAAACCTAATCATAATTAGTATTGGAGGAACCTAATCATAAACGCGTGTTGTCCAGAAAGAGAGAGGAACGGAATTATTATTTAGAGCGATAGTTACAGAGTGATGGTGCAGTGTGCAAAAGTTTTCCCAAGTTTGTCAAACGCGTGTTGAGTAGAAAGAGAGAGGCAGAGCGATAGTTATCGATCAATGGTGCAGTGTCTAAAAAGTTTTCTCAATGGTGATATATAATAATATGTATATATATTATATTGTTAATGTGTTCATATAGAGGATTGTTTTATTTTTATTTTTTATAATTATATTGTTAAATGTGGTCGATATATGTAGAATTTTGATTTTTTTATTTTTTAAATAATATATACAATATATAATAATTATGATGGTACATTATAATTTTAAATTAATATAATATTAAAATTTAATATAAATTATATTTTTTATTTATGATTGAGTTTGTATATATTACATTTTTTTGGATTTAAATTTAAAATTTTAAATTTTAAAAAATTTAATAGATTATAAATGGGTTAGAGATTGTGTATTATTTGGCCAAAACTAGTGAATAATAGCGCATAGAGTAAAACTTATTTTATAATAATAACATGTATCAAAAATGATGTAAAAATCTATGGTTAAGAATTTGCTATATTTGTAAATATTAACCTTAATTTTAAAATGTTAAAAATTAAATTAAAATATAATATTTATAAAATATTTGAGTTTGAAATAAGATATGTTTTTCACTGTAATACTCATAAGCTATGGTATTGAAACAAAACCTAAATTATTATGATCATAGATATTTTTTAAATGTAGTCTAACTTATAGACCAAATGTCCTTTTTCACCGACATTATTTTGGTTAATTTTAATCAAAATCTCAGAGAAATTTTGAAAAACCTGAGTTTAAATTATTTGATATGCATAATTCTAATATCCCAAAAAAATTTCAAAGCGCCAAATCTATTTATACATTCAAAATCATAAAATTGTATTCTAAACTTTTAATAATAATAATCAAAAAACTATTTCATCTATAAATTAGACAACACCCTCAATATATATACTTTATATCATAATTAAATATCTTTTCATAATTTAGATCCTAGTTAAATATTTTTATAATTTGGATCATAATTAAATATCTTTTTAGTGAATTGTTGAACTCAACTACGAATATTGTACTTCTTGTCGTTTTTTATTACTCCACATAAATCAAGGCCATTAAAGTTTTAACGACTATTCCATAAAAGACACTTTTTCTTCAGCGAACAAACCGAAACAAATCGATAGAATGAGACTTTTTCGACTCTTCTTTTTGACGTATCAAATACTTGGAGTGTTTTTGTAACCAATCGGAAAATTTGTCATGGGACATAGATATTTAATTTGAGATTCAAGAAAAAGACGTTATATTTAGGGTGATGGACATAGATATTTAATTTGAGATTTAAGAAAAAGACGTTATATTTAGGCTGATAGGTTTTTTTATACATTAACAATCGTCAACATTTTTACGTTGCTTCGTTGGATTATGTGAGATACTTTCAACCATTGATTTAAAGTATGACTGTTTTTTCTAAATATTGGTTGAGTTGACTTACTACTTTTTCCCATTGTTTTATGTCTTACTGCTTTTTCCCATTCTTTTATGTCTTTTTTCCTGCCACTGGTTGTTGTTCTTCTTCTTCCCTGGCTTTTGGCAAACAGTGATTAGTATTAAGCATCTCACAGCGTTCTCACTTTCATCTCATCATTTTTTTCAATACTCTGCATTGCATTGGCTTGCGTTGTTTCTTGTTCAAGTTTATTTTCTTTGTTGCATGGCCATGCATTTTGGATTTTATAGTGTTTTATTTTCATTGTGTTTTTTTCTCTTTTGAATTTAATTTATGTTTTTTTAAGAGAGTGTTTGCATGCTTTATCGTGGTGATTCTATTTTGTTGCTGTTATGTTGAGCTAAATAATCGAGATGAAATTCTTTATCCATTGGAATGAAATTATCAAAATTTTTTATGAATAGAAGCATGTATGCTTTCGGTTTTCAATATCTATGGATTTTACTAATAAATTTGTACAGGGAAAACCAGCGTGGTAGATAATGGCTATGCATGGAACCCAATTTTTTCAACAGTCTCAATCCATTATTTCTTTATTACGGTGAAACAGTGGAAAAATTGGAAGCGCTTTAACCATAGAGATAGTGCTTTTATTTTATTTGGCAGTTTTTACAGAATGGTATTGCCCTACCTATTAATTTTGCAACAGGGGAAGAGAAGAATTCGCCATGGAGGGATAATACAAGACGAGAAGCTTGTTGGAAATAATACTGAGAGGGGGGGGTGAATCAGTATTAGCAAATCAAATACTTTTTCATTTTCATACTCAGATTCATATACGCTGCTTCAGTTAAGGATATCTGCGTATATACGCGACTGTGTTAAAAGCAACTAGCATACATCCAATAACCTTCATGATTTAGTTAGTTTATCTTCAGTGAATGCATTAGAACATTATTGACCATATTAACAGTAAACAGGAGTAGTATAACTGAACAGATCATAACCCACACACATGAACACCATGATATAAGGTGGAAACCCAATGTGGGTGAAAACCACCTACTCCAATTTGTTTCTATCTTCTTTTAATAAGAAACTTCTTTTACAATGTACTCGTGCAGTCATTTACCAGTACGCAGGCTACAACCTGCAGAGGGCTACAACCCTCTCTCGTTCTCTAGCTTCTCCTGGAAGGGAGCTACAACCCCCTTAGCTCTTGTACTAGCTAGTACTAGTACGTAGGTGCTGGCCTACAAAAGGCTACAACCTTCTCTTCCAGGGACCACGTTTCATACATTTTCAGACTGGATCCTTAAAATACATAACAATCGTCACTGCAATACTATCATCAATTATACCTGCATCATCAATCTCTAAATCACCCAACACTTAATCACTGAAATCCTGTCAAGAAGGCTACAACCTTCTCTTCCAGGGATCACGTTTCATACATTTTCAGACTGGATCCTTAAAATACACAACAATCGTCACTGCAATACTATCATCAATTATACCTGCATCATCAATCTCTGAATCACCCAACACTTAATCACAGAAATCCTGTCAACAACCACAGTTACCAAAACACATAACAGAGCCCAGAACTCTGCCACAACCACAAGAATCAATAACTACCAGAAACATCAAATCTCAGAATGCATATGCTACTTGACTGTGTTAAACACGCGTGCATACACGTCTTTACCAATGAGAACCCACGTACAGATATACGCTACTTGACTATGTCAAACATGCGTATATACGTGCCTTTACTAGAGAGAGCCCGCGTACATATCTATAGATAATTGCTTAAACCTTCGTTGTCATCAACTTGATTCAGATCAAGCCAAGCATCACAAACCCATAACAATCATGCTCGAACTTCACCCTTCAACAGACATTCATTTCACACACTCCCTTTGGCCTAATGATATTCTCCTTATATAGGTTTAAGCTTTTCTCAATACCATGGTCCAAAACCATGTTGAACCAATACCTTGGACCCAATACTTGGGGTCATCACTTCAAACCAAATTCCATGGACCAAATACCACGGACAAAAACCATGGTTTCCAACATGTACACGCCTTTACTTCTATGAACCCACGTGTACGCGGCTACTGTTCCGCTAACGTGCGTGGATACGCGCTTCCAACCAGGTTAAAATGCCTATATCTCGTACGCGCCTTTTGCTCAGATAACCTGTGTATATACGTGCTTTCATCACGGTCACCGTGCGTATATCTCTATCTTTACCTTCTGCACTATGATATGTCCTCTGAGTCAGTCGTCATCCCCTGTATCATACCTTTGAGTGAGTTGCCATCAAGGACAACACTGGTACCATAATGCCAACAAAGCTTCTATTTCTGAATCTGTTTTTTTTCTCTCACTTGTTTCTTATTTCTAGGAGGGAACAAGAAGCCAGGGTTATTATTATTGCATTCGGCGCTTGTTCGAGAGGAACGGGAAGCATTTATGTTTGGGGTTGGAGTGGCAGAGAAGTGCGGAAGAAGCACCATGTCTCCGGCTGTAATAGCGTCGTAGGTGGCATCAGGGATAAGAATGCTAGCTGGAGCATGGATGTTCAAATCCCTCATGGAGGAAGCAGATCCCTCCTAGGGAAAATTATTTTATTTAATATTATTACTCTGGACTTTGAATCATGACCCTACACATGTTTTCCTTTGGAAACCAATGGTTTGATCTGGCTTTCTAACCTCTAGGGTAACCACCCCAGGGGTTGCGTGACATTTTGGCTCTTTTGCTACCTTCTGTTTGAGGGAGGGGCCTCTGCTCCCGGTTTTTCTAGGGTTTTATTTTGCTTATCCTTACGGGTAGTGGCCATGTCATGTTCTTCCCTACAGGGGCTTGATTGTGAAAGCTTGTTCAAGCTAGCGTCAACTACAGTAATTAATCCTTACCATCTGCGTAATTGTTCTTTTGCGGCCATACTCATCATTTGCTCTATTTATCATATAAATAAATATGTTCCATTATTTTTTTAGGGGTTTGTTTTCCACACCTTGCTTACCGGGTAGATATTTAAGGTTTTCTGCTCATAGACAGAATTGTATTATAGTCTAAACCGAGACGATTTCAAGAGGAAGGTTACATGTATGGGCCCCACAATATTTTTTTGTCTTACTAACACTGATCGAGACACAGTAATTGCAGAAGTTCCTCCTTCCTGTAAGCATTCATACAAATATGTTCTATTTTTTCTTTTTCATGTAGCGTATATGCGTGATAGGGTTTCTTGGCAACATGTAAACAATTCTGCACTAGGGTTTTCTCTAGCGTTTGGATTAGCTCTTGGTAAGTTCTAAAATTTTACCCTCAGGAGCCGTTACAGTTTTCTTTTTCTTTATGTATAGGATAGTTTTCCCTTTAGTTTCTCTTCTTCTTTTTTTAAAGAAGGAAATGCTTCCTCCACTCAACTAATTCAGGAGGAATTCCTTGTCGTTCGCAGAGCCCACAGGGTTGTCAGAGCATTGGGACTTATCCAAGCGGGATTAACGTTAATGGCTTGTGGTGCACCTACCGAGGTTCATTTTATTGGAAAATCACTTAAGGCTTTTTGCCATACCACTGTTTTCATTGTGTCACTGTACTTTAAGTCTTCTGGCGGAACTTACTCCTAGGGAAGGTGCCACTCCGTGGCTGCGTTTTCTTCTCAGTTCTTCTGTAATGATAATTACAGCCCTTTTGGCCAATATTTATATGGCATTTAATATATTATTATATGCTGAAGCAAGTCGAACCCTTAAGGGTTTCCTTCTCTATTAGGAAAGACAACGACCTCTCGCCGTGCTTGTTTTTTTCTTTCTACTTCTTGATATAAAAATATAACTTTCCATATGTCATCTTTTAAGAGGCCTTCCGGTTGAGACTGTAATTGTTATTTTCAGACAACCAGAACTTCCCAAAACTTTAGAATCATTTATACTATGAAACAAACATAACTGGAGAGAAAAGGAAAAGCATTTGAGGTCATTGCTTCTTTAAGAAAAGAAAAACTAAAACAGAGTGAGTTTCATAGAGATGGATATGAATAATCATCTTGGTTTTCTGGTCATGATTCTATCAGAATTATGAATATGAGTTAGTAGACTTTACGCTGAGTTAGTGGATCTTACCCTGACTAGATAGAGAATGATGATATAGATCACAGGACACTCCTCATCTCCTTCGGAGACATGGAGGATCCATAGACAGTGTTGTCCTTTCGTCTTACGTCTTTGTAAGTAGATAATGTATTAACCGGTCAGGGGTTTTGTTTGTTGTGGTTCTGTTATGGCTCATGAATGGATGTGTTTATGGATTGAAATTTAAGGAAAATATGGGTTTACTGTAGCATATGAATGGGATCTAAGAATTGAAATTTCATAAGTTGGATTTATTGTGCATATTACATGGATTTGGTATTGCATATGAATGAGATGTATTCTTCGTATATGCTTGGCCATCTATAGAGGTTTCTTGATTTTGGGTAATTAACTTAAACTCTTGATTTGAGTAATTAATTTACTTTAAAATTAAATAAGACATTCAATGTGTTCTTTATCATATATAAAAACAAAACATCTAAAAAAAGTAACTGCACAATGCTCCAGTCCAAAAAAAAGCAAACTAATTAACTCTTCTGTAAAAATTTAACAATTCTAATTTAATAATCTAATGGGCCTCTCTTTATACCCTTTTGGACAATTGCTAATTATATTTCATTGATATGGGTGCTGTCCCCTGCTGTAATCTCCATCTTGCTCATCTGCCGCAAACCCAACAAAGTCCTGGGAATGAAGAATAACTTTCTCAATCGTTTTCTTTGAGTAATAGGGCGGAAGGACTTTGCTTCCCAACAAGACATTATAAAAGCCCCATCCCCCAAAATCTTTTCATTCTTACAATTTTCTGCTCCTCCTCTCAGCATTTCAGCAGTAAACCCGCAGATTCTAAATGGGGTCGGGTTTTGAAAAAACAGAGATCAATTCGAAGATTGTGAACGAAGATGAATGGCTTCTGGGAATGGAGCTCGCAAATCTTTCATGCCTTCTCATGGTGGTGAAGGCAGCAGTGGAACTCGATGTTCTCCAAATCATCGCAAACGCCGGGAATGGCGTCCAACTCTCGCCCACACAAATCGTTGCCCATATTCCGACCAGGAACCCTGACGCCGCCATTACTCTTGATCGGATCCTCAGAGTGCTCGCCAGCCATTCGGTTCTGAGCTGCTCTGTGACGATGAACGAGAACGGGAAGGCCGAGAGGTTCTACGGTCTCACTCCTCTGTGTAAATATCTTGTCAATAACCAGGATGGAGTCTCTCTGGCTCCACTGGCGTTGATGAATCAAGGTAAGGTGTTCATGGAGTCCTGGTTTTATCTGAAGGACGCTGTGCTTGAAGGCTCCCAGCCATTCACCAAAGCCCATGGAATGAACGCCTTCGACTATGCCGCCATCGACCAAAGATTCAACACGCTTTTCAACAGGGCAATGTCTGAGCATTCTACCATGTTGATGAACAAAATTCTGGATACTTACGAGGGTTTTAAGGAAGTTCAGGAATTGGTGGATGTGGGAGGAGGAGTTGGGGTGACTCTCAATCTCATAGTCTCTAGGTATCCCGACATGTCAGGAATCAACTTCGACATGCCCCATGTGGTGGCCGAAGCTCCTCACTATCCAGGTATATCCGAATACCCCAGTTCGACCATTGAAATAATTTTGTCATCTGTGTATATGGCCGAATCTGATTAATGTGTGTTTGTTTAGCTGTAAAACATGTGGGTGGAGACATGTTTGATAGTGTACCGAGTGGCCAAGCTATTTTATTGAAGGTATTGTAATGGGTTTTTTCTGTTGTGTACTATGTAGTTTGATATGGAAATTGAAATTTGACTTGGGATTGGTTGTATCAATGTTGTTCGATTGCAGTCCATTCTGCATGATTGGAGCGATGATCATTGCAGAAAGATTTTGACGAATTGTCATAAGGCGTTGCCAGATAAAGGGAAGGTGATTGTGGTGGACACCATTCTCCCATTTGCTGCAGACACGTCTCGCCATGCTCGACACGCATTTGATTTAGATTTGACTATGTTGACAATCACTCCGGGAGGCAAGGAGCGGACCGAGCAAGAATTTCAAGAGTTGGCCGACGCAACAGGATTCGTAGGAGGTGTTAAGCCCATATGTTGTGTGAATGGATTTTGGATAATGGAATTCCACAAGTAACTTTCATTAGATGTCAGTTGGATTATCTTCAATGTCTGCTAAAGCAATGATTTGAATAAGATAGTTTGATAGTTAGTTAAGTTCCGGTTACAATTATGGTTTTCCGGCAGATCGGGATTATTTTTTGGTTTTCTAAATGCAAAGTAGTTTAAACATGTACAAATAACTGGTGGGTACATGGGCAGATTTGGATTCTTGATATTGGTATCACAATAGATTTGGATTCTTGATATTGGTATCACAATTTGAAAAACTGTAGAGATTGCTTGTTATTTTTTGAATAATTATTTGGAAGTAAAGTTTGTATGTGTTATAAGTGTATTATAAGTTGCAATTGTGAGTTTATAGGCTATTATCTTTAAATCTAGATTGATAGAAATTGGTAACCTATAAGATATATATAACTTTTATAATATAGTGGGATTTGTTTTGGTGTGTGAACAATGCTCTCTCATTTTTTTAAGTTAATTCCTATTAGTATCATATATTGAATAAGTTCATGTTTGTCAAACTATCATGGGGTCTTTTCTAAATATTACTACAATGTTAGTAGTAAGCATTCTTTTTGAGAAAAATATTATACATTCCCAAATATCATTTAGAAATGTTATAATTATGTTTATATTTAAAGTTACAATAAGAGAATTCTAAAATATTTAAAATATATATGAAGCTATTTAATATGTTAAATATTAAGCATTTTGTTGTTACTTGAGGATTGTTTCATTATCTTTCCATTTTGTTCATTAAATGAGAATAGTGTGATATTCAATTAATAAGATGGAAAAACTATGAAACAACCATTGAGTTATTACATGGCGCTAACATTTTCCCTTGTCCCTTTATGTAACAAATAGACCTAGAAAATGAATAAAACGCTACAAAATAATGCAAACATGTTTAAATTTAATGTTTGATAATAATTATTCATACATTGAATCAGCAACTCAATTTGTATTAAGAATAATATGAATGATTTAAGGCATGAAAACTCTTGAATTAGAGGTGGTGATAGTGATAGTGATGGCGATGAGCTCTATTATTGTATTATTATTTTTTAATAATTTAATAATTACATAATTCTTAAACATTTCATTTAGTATTTTGAATGTTGTCTAATTATTTTAGTATAGTTATTTGGGTCCAATATGAAATGGAGAATTTCTATTATACATTCATCATAGTTGAAAGACTAAGTTGTTAAAGGAAAGTTGAGTTATGAATAGTAGTGTTGTCTCTTCATTTTATTATAGTCACTTGGATTCTATCTAGTATGAAAGGGGAAATTTGCATTATACATTCATCCAAATTCAAAGATGAATACAATACATAAAGGTGAATAGTAAAAGGAAACTTGGAGTTATGAGTAGTAATATTTCCATGTCATTTTATTTTGTTCATTCATATTATTTTTGGTATGAAAATAATTGTTTTCATTGCGCATTCATCATAATTCAAAAATAAACTCAACACATTAGGGTGAACTATGAAAGGAAAGTTGGATTAAGAAATAGTAATATTTCTTATTCATTTGTGTTCTACCTATTATAAAAGGGAATTTTAGGGGTGGTAGGAGGGGAAAGGGTGCTCAATGACTCCAAGAAGGATAAAGTGCTGACATACTCATAGGGTCTTGGTTGTATGACAAATAATAAAGTATAGATATATGGTCTCTACCAAGAAATTTTGTTAGTCAAAGAACATGAGGTGGAAACACTAATGATTATGTGAGATTCTCTCCCAATCTTGCACCATCTAGTCAAAGGCTCCCTTGCAAAAGTGAAATATATGGAAATCATCATGAAAAGAATTAGGAAAGTTGTGAAAGATATCCAATATAAATCATATTTCCTTGTCCTAAGAGAATTCAATAGAGAAGCAACCAAGTATGGTAACAAGGGGTAAAAATTGAGGATAGGTGAATTAAATATTAATGGCCAAATTAGGCATGTTAGAATTCCCTAATGGAAGATGAATTCTTTCACTCCGAGAATTCCCTAATGACAGATGAAGCCTTACACTCAAACATTTGTTTATTACATGGGCTTAAATGAACCTCCCAAGCACAACAATAGGTTCATAGTTATAAAATATTTCATAATCAATTAATAGTGTTATGTGTTGTAAGTTGTGCATTTTCTTGGGGCATTTTTGTAAGGTATTCACCTATAAACCCCTCCTTTTTGTTGCTCAGATTTATTCTCCTCAAGAAAACCATTTATTCTTATTGGAAAGGAGAAAACAATTGGAAAATTTTGATGAATTAGCTCTATAATACCTCATGTATTTGTTGTGAACCACTCAACATTACATAATACACTCTTTCTAGTTGAAAAAAAGTGTTAAACACAACCATGGGGAAGACAAGAGTGTAAAATATAATCATTGAATGACATATATTATTCACATAATAATACATTTATAATACATTGAAGTGACTCTTGGATTCATCTTCCAAGGTCTCTTGGACTTCCTTTAACTATTCAACTTCCACACCATAAACCTTAGCTGATTAGATGTCTAACATTCCCTACCTTAATCCGAAGGGGTATGTGTGAGTCCAAGAAGAGAGTTGTAATACAAAATGTGAAAAAATGCATGGCATCACTAGGTTGAATGTGCTCTCTGAAATGTTGGTATAACATGGTGGTTTAAATATGACTACTGACACTAGAACGCTTGGTGCAGTTCTCGAAACTCTTCCAAATCTGGCAAGAAGTTGAAATCTTCTGCTAGAGGAACTGTCCCTAATGCTTTCGAGAGGGAGACCTTCAAACTAGAAAATGGAGGTCTACAACCTATGGTGGTTTAAGGATTCCCACGAACTCTAGAATTCTTTATGCAATTCATAGAGCTCTTTTAGAACTGGAAAGAAGATGAAGTCTTCTGCTAGAGAAAGTGTCCCCAATTCTTTAAAGAGGGAGAAGCTCAACTTGAAAAGGGAGTTCTCAATCACGCATAGATGGTTTAAGGTTGACCACCAACCAAAGGCATGCTTAGAGGAATCTTTGTCTCTGGCTACAACTTTAAATCTGGTATGTCAAGTTGTGGCTTAGGCTTGCTTGAATTTTTTTTATCTCTGGATACAACTCTGAATTAGGTAGTAGGTTCAGGTTGTGGCTCAAGCTTGCTTCATATGGATTTGAAGCTTGTAAATGAGCATCACTTATCCTCCCGTCAGATAGAAGCTGAGATGATGGAGAGAACACAACTACAAGACTTTTCAGTACTTTACAACAAATTCTGACATATGACTAAAATATCTTCTTGGCTATTGAAGCTCATTACCAAGAAGCGATCCAACCAAGGTGAATCTTTGTTCTTGCAGGAGGCTTGTATTTTGAGCATATGTTTGAAGAATAAGTGTTTTTATGACAATGCTCACTTGGATGAATATCAAAACAATGATCTTTCATATGGTCAACGCTGTCACAATATTGGCATTTACTAATCTGTTTTGATTGTTGTGGAATAGGAGTAGAATAAAGAACAACTGAAGGTGAACTGCCATGAAGAAACCAAACACTATGGAACTTGACGGGCTTTGAGTAATATGGAATATGAAAGGGCACATCCTTGTCATATCCAAAACCATTTCTATGCTTGTTATGGACAGGCTTTTCCCAAGGTCTAAGGATGGGCTTGGGAAGTGTATGATGGATTTCTACTTATTTTTGCAAATTTGCTCCTTAATTGGGCACTAGATCTAAATAACCTTTAACATTATTGACTTGTTGCTCGTGGGAGTTTGTCTCAATGTTCTGAACAAAAACAAGTTCAGAATGACAACTCTTCTATTTTAATTCATTTTGTTGAAGTTGAGATTCAAGCTCCGTTTTGCGAAAATGTTTCTTCTCCAACAAATATCTTCACTTAAATATGCTCCTCATAGATATTGTAAAACACTCTCACACTAGCACGGAATTGAAGGAGCACATAGATAGTGGCACAAAGTTCTTAGCGAATCTTAGCAGTCAATATGTATGTGTTGATAGTGGTATCAATTAGCAAGTGGTGATCATGCCACACATAAATGTTAATTGTTTCGGCTCACAAGGAAAATAATTAGCATCGATGTTATTTGCTTCAGCTTCTTATGGTCGAAGATGCTTTCACCTGACGTTTTGATTAAATGCACATACAAATAATACACATGCATATACTTCATCAAGATCGATAATAACTCTATTTCGTATAGAGCACAGCTTCAAAGGGAAAAACTCACTACCTCATATAAACTAAAATGTTTGTATCCCTTCGACCTCAAAATCTGCACGTTATTTATATTCCCAGTGTAACACAAAATATTTGTCATTTTCAACGAAAGTAGAAGGCATCATATAATTTAGTGAAGGTGGGAGAAATAGCCAACTCAGTCCATGCACGAAATTCAAGAGGCACTTGGCCCTACTCAAGGCCAAGAATATAACACAACAGCGAGGTCAAATACAAATTTTCGACTCCAACCACAGGCACAAACTCTCATCCTCAGTCCATGTCAATCTACTTCAATACCACAAACTTGAATTCAATGGTTAATGCAGACGATCAACACAATAGACATGATGCTACTCCCTTCAATGCATATGACACATAGACTCACTCCATTTAATGTACATAATACATAGCTACTTCAACGTAGAGCTATGAACATAAGTTGCACCATACATTCTATGTTCCAACCAACACTCACAATATTCAATGGATTTTGACATAGAGATTTAATCATATTTTAGCACAAACAATCAAGATACACTAGCGTTAAGAAAGAACACATGGGATTCATTCATTGAAGTAAAATGGCCAACACAGAGGAAATATATTAACACAAATACATATAAAAAAATTGCACCCCTTGATTGTACAAAAATATATGCATACCATAGCCAATGCATAGACTATGACATTCAATTCTTAGATGGATAGAACACATACTAGGTCACAACCTTTAGAAAGTACCACTAGTAAAATTGCATTTTCTATAGGACAATGAATGGTTTCAAAGGCGTTTATTCACTCTAAGTGGAAAAATGGAAGGAATGCATGCAAGAACATATAGATATATAGAAATGGTTATGTCTTATATCCACATATAGATTAACGGGCCTTCATGAGTATTAGAAAAGGAAATAAATGCCTATTATAGTGCAATATTATAGAGACTGAACTAGTGGGTTAGACATGCATATGAAATTCTTAGAGGCTTCAACACAGAGAATGGAGGCACAATGAATCATCATTCAATCATATACCATTCAATGCAAATAAGTAATATCATGAGTAACACACATACCAAGGATACAATGGCACTCAAACTTCAAGACGCATAGAGTTTCAATGACTAGGAGGAGGTGATGAACAAGACCATGATAAATACATAATAATTGCATTTATCACAAGCACAAAATCAGAAATGACATGCAAAGAGAGAGGTCATAAAATAGGTGGCTCATACTGAAAAGAACCAATGTACCAGTAAATTGAAACTTTTCACAGAGATGAGCCATTATATCGGTTACAACGCAAGCGAAGGGATAGTCATTAGAGGGATAATCATTAGGGAAGAAGAGAGACAGAGTTGGTAATATTCCTCTCTGTAATCTTAGTGCAGGTCTGCTGGAGACAAAGGAAAGATGGAGCTGAGAAACGTTACCTCCATCGTGACAAATACTTAGAAAGACGCAAACCCACAAGCTTCATTGAGACATAGAAGCGCAGATTTACACAAGCCACAAAACAAGTGGCCCACACAAGATTGAGTAGGTTACGAATGAACTCTCTCCAATACCATGTTAAACACAACCATGGGGAAGAAAAGAGTGTGAAGGATAAGCATTGAATGCCATATATTATTCACATGATATCCATTTATAATACATTGAAGTGACTCTTGGATTCATCTTCCAAGGTCTCTTGGACTTCCCTTGATTCTTCAACTTCCACACCATATCCCTTAGTATATTAGGTGTCCAACAAAAATGTATGAAAGGGAAAATTTTCCTTAAACATTCATAATAGTTCAAATATGAAAACAACACATAAGAGAATGAATAGTAAACAAAACATCTTCGAAACACCAGTAAACTTACACTTGAAGTGAAAGAAAATGTAGAACTTGAGTAGTTTCCTCAATTAAACATCATCTTGAACAAAATTAGGGAGAGGATTAGGGAGAGAAATTAGAGCAAGAAAAATGATGCCCACCTTCTATAGAAATTGTAGGTTCAATTTCCTTCGAAAAATAAAAGAAAACCCATAGTAGAGTCACATCCACAACCTATAGCAAGTTAACAACATGAATGGAACAATTATTCAAAGAGTCCTATGGAGATAATTACAATTGTATTGAATGATAATAACTAGGTTAAGAAACCTAAATCCAAAGCTCATACTTTTTACAAGGAGGCATTGCAAGAGGTGCATGTTAAAAAATTTGAAGAGATTAAAAAAGAACATGGAATCTATATTGGAGAGGGTTACACTAAGGAGGTATACATTGAACGAAGTCATCCATTTCAGTAAGAACAAGAATTCTGTGAAGAACATTAACCACAAAAAGAAAATCAAGAAGAATTGGATTGTAAGGATCAACAAATCAACACTTCATTGAGAAAATTGAAGAAAAATGACAAAATGATTTAAAAGTTGAAGAAAGAATTACATGAGATGGAAATGGTGAATGAGTTAGTAAAATCCATAGGGGCTTCATCAGGGGAGAAATATAGTATGACATTGCTTCATATTGTGGGATATATATTTAGGTAAAAATGACATCATATATTGGGGAATATATAGGGGTAAAGTGATTTATATTGGCACCTATAAGAAATGGAGCTCAAAGTTAATGAAAGAATATAAAAGACTATAAGAAATGTTAATGAAAAAAGGGATACCTACAATCTCTAGTGAAAATAGCGGATTTTTAAATTGAGGAAGTGTATTGGATTCATATTAGTAGGGGTTAAAAATGTGGATTTTAGAGGTATTTTCCAATATGTAGTCAAAATAAGGGTATTGTTTAATGTGTTACGATGCATGCGATGTGTTAGAGGTTCATTAAGTGAAGCCACCATGGTAAAATAAAATAATGAAAGACTACAGATCAATATCATAAGAAAAATGAAAAGCACAAGGCTCTAAAACAAAAATACGTAGTCATGTATGATGAGAACATAAAGAACATTAAAATCAGGAAGAGTTTAATAGTAAGGATAAAAGGGTTAAAGGAATAGCTGAGAGACACACCTGAACCTTTAAATACTAATTTAAATATATTCATTCAAGCAGGAAGATATATATAAGGCAACATGTTTTGCAATTTTGACCATGTTTTGTGAGGTAGAAAAGTGTGATTTTGACTAACTTTTATGAGATAGTGAAAAGAAAAATTCATTGCATAAGGGTCTTGCAAAAATCTAATCTTGGGGGAGATGTTGGGTTTAAGTTATGATATCCCTCACCACTTTGTTTTTGACCTCTTATCCTCCATATTGCACCTTAATCCTTATATTTTAGTCATTTTGATGAAGGAAATGGTGTAAAAGGATAGAATTAAAGGTAACGGTCTTTTATGGAAATTATATTTTCTTGTTAATTAATAAATATTTATAAAATGCATTTATTTCATGAAATAATGGGTAAAATAGTGAATTACATAAATTATTGTAATGAAAAGAATTTAACCAACACAAAATTCCTGTAACATGCCAAAGTTTTGTGGAGGTCCAAATTAGAAAATACGATCCTGACACATGGAGAATGATCAACATGTTCATCTGATGGAAGAATACCTATTCAACTATTTTGTAGTTGCTTGCAACCCATTATTCAAAGCATGGCCAATGAGCCATATCTAATCGACAAATCATGTAGGCCATTTTGGGAAATTTCCGAAATCTACTCTAATACGTGGAAATCAGTCAGTTGTACCTAGAAGACAACATATGAGTTATGATAGATCAAGGAGACTATGAAAGAATCACTATCTTTCTTTTGTATTTTTTTATTTTTAGCTTGAAATGAAGAAATGACCTTATTCTTTTGCAAGTCAGTTTAACATTGCAAATTTATAAAAGTAAATGTACAATGAATAATATGTTTTAGAGAGACTTATTTTACAATATTATACATGAACAAAGTATCTCTTTTGTATTAATTTTCTAATTTTCGTCAATATAAGGATGATTTCTCCGATATTGCACACAAGTGCACGGGGTCTTGAATGCGGGAGAAATACCATACCACTTGCATTCATATGGGGGGGGGGGGACATTATTGAGGAAAAAATGGCATAATATATTCAACATATAATAGGGAGTAAAGTGTTTGTATATGTTGTGTATAAAAAATGAAGCTCAAAATTAATTGAAAATATAAAGGGGTATAAAAAATGTTATTGAAAAACTAGATAGCATAATATCTAGTGAAAATAAAGGGTTTTTAAATTTGGAAGGTGTATTAGGTTCATATTGGTAGGGCTTAAATGAAGTGATTTTTAGAGGTATTTTCCTGTATGTAATCAAATTAAGGGTATTGTTTTATTATGCCACGAACAATGTGCTATGTCATAGGTTCATTGAGGGAAGCCATCATGATAACTTTCTGTAGTTTCTGAGTGTTTCATTGGAAACATACAGCAAGAGGGTCCCATGGTATGTGTTTCATATCTTTTTTTTTTATGTATTTTACTAGTTCTATTATTTTTTCGAGTAGTTTTTGTTCATTATTTTTATTATATAACTAAAAAATAAGCATACCATATTTTTGTGTAATGATTGTTGTATTTTCTTGTAGTGATCCTTTAATCACACAAGAATTCTTGTAATTCTTGTTGTATTTTCATCTAGTGATCCTATAATCACACATAATTTATGTAAATATAGTAGTTTAGTCTAATAACAAAACATAGCTAGTGAACAAATTTAGGTTAGATTGGTTTCTCTAATTAGTATTCATTGTGTTTTTAAATTTTAAATCATTGGAAATAATCATATTCATTATGCCTAAACAATGATTAGGAAGATAAATTCAACTATTTTTCATTTTATATTAAACGGAATTATTATTGTATTTGAGTCAATTAGTTTATAAACTCTAAACACTAATTTCACTTAGGATTATTTTCTATTACAATCTTAAATCAATTTTGGCTAACAATTATTTCAAGAAGAGTATATGGTAAGAAACTTTGATACATCTGTGTGAATCTTCAAACTTGTTTCAACGAATTTAGATTTGAATTTAGAAGTATAAAAACTATTGTAAGTTGAAATCAACTCTAAGATCTACTTGTATTTAGTTTGTGCTTCATTCTTTTCATAAGAAAGTAGTTAAATATTGAGTATGCACATCTTGTGCTTCACCTCATAGTTACTACATGGGTTGACAAAATAAATGTTAAATCATTTACTCCACTTTATGAATTGACACATTTGATTATACACTAAAGAAAAATGAGTAGAATCCCATAATTTGATCTATTATTTCCCAGATTGCTTCACCTAGTCCAAAGCATTTCCATTACACTTTGATTCACTTTATTACTCGATATTGGAGCATGTCCTGCCTTTATTCTAAGATGCACAATGGTTCTAGTTAGAAATATCCTTCGAGTTCCACAAGTATCACATACCAATGAAAAATATGATTAGTGTCATGTACATACTTCTTAAAAAAATAAATTTTAAAGGATTACGTTCCTTCAATATGGATGGTAAGGTTAATCAACAAGCCACTGACCCCACCTTTTCTAAAATATGAAACAGTCCACAAAATATGGGTCCCAACTTAGCATAAGATCCCACTTTTAGTCAACTCTTCCTTGGTATGATGTAGAGAAATACATGCTCTTGTACTCAAAATTATTTATGCATTCTCTATTGATCCACATAACTCATTTTCCTAACCTGGTTTTCCTTCAATTCCACCGTAATATGGAGCAATTCTTTCTCCATTTCCTTTACCATGTCCAGTACAAGTGATGAGGCTCATCAATAGGTGTATCATAAGGGTCACAATTCCTTTCTCCATATTTAAAATCATCTTTTTCTCACATTTATTTACAAATTTTGTTATATTATGATTAGTGTGAGGAGTAAAAGATGTGTTTCTATGTCATGTGACCTAATCTCTCTTAACTGTAGGAACTGGAGTAGTTTTGAGATAATTTAAATGTGGAAGCTCAGAGAAGACAAAAAATAGAGATTATAGGAGTTTCTCCACCTCCTTAACTCCTCCAATATGTCAAACATCACTACTCTATCTCTCACCAAATCGAGGTCATTGGTAGCTCAAGGAAGATCTAGATCCACCTTTCTCGAGTTTGGGAGACAAACATATATGTTTTCTAGGGAGATGTTGGTAGCTACCATTTTGTATAAATAAAAATGCTAAGGAACTGATTAGGATTTTAATTTTTGTTGTAGATAAGAGGCTACTGATCTCAAGCACTTGTGACTGCTATTTTTGATGATGTTTTTGACATTTCTACAATGATAATGATAAGTTTCTTTTTAATCCATCACTGAGTTAGTCCAGAGGGTTGAATCTCTTCGGTTTAGGAACAACCTCTGTAGCTTAAGTCCCTCTTATGTATTTATACTTATTTTAGTTTAGAGTTTTTTATTAGTTGTTTCATTTCAGTAGAATATAGTTCCTCAAAACTTTTGTGGTTGTGGCCTGTATCTCATCTCTTTCATGGGAGCATGATTAGACGACTCCAGCATCACAACCCAAAAACATTATGTGATTTCTTGTTTATGATTTCATGGAAATGTCTACATTTGTTATCTTGCTTTAGATATGATTGTTGTAGCTTAGAATTTAATTCATTACATAGATAAAATTCTTAGCATTGGTTAGATAGTTTCCATATTCAACTCATCTTTTCAACCATTGAGTGTAATATTTTTCCAATGAAAAGAAGAATAATTGCATGTGATGTTGGAGGAATGTTGGATTGGTAAGCAAGGGATATTTTCACCACTCCCATCTAGGACTTCTCCACTCTCTTTCAATTAATTCCAACCAATTTTCTTGATCTGTATTTTTAGGTCACCATGAGAAGCCCTCATAGCCCAAAGTTGGCCTTCCTGGAGTGTTAGTTTTGGCTAGGGGTGTTGGTCATGTTCCATATGTTTCCCACAAACTTCACCCATATTTCAATCACTTTATCCCATCATCCTTACGCTCCAAACCCTATCAGAAGACTTCCTATAGCATTTCAGGACTTCTTGTAGCAATATAGCAACCCTATAGAAACTTCCTGTACCACACCTACAGTAGCCTATTTTTCCCCTGTTTTGACCTATAATAATAGTGTAGGCTAGTTTAGGAGTAGGTTAATGCCCCAGCTTGGACTCCATGATTAGAGGTGCCACCTAGGCCATTTGCTTCCTTTCCTTTCCTTTACTTCAAGAGAAAATAACATTAGTTCCTTGATCATAGATTTGGAAATTAGGGAATTACTTAATTTGCAAGTGTGAAATTGATCAATGATGCATGAATTCTTGACACTACAAGAGAAATGTCATTGGTGACGGTCATTCCTATGACAAGCCTTTAAGGTTTGTCACCAATGTCTCATATGGTGACGATCTTTAAAAAACATTGTTGTAAGTGTATATAATGATGGTCCTTTAAAGTTTGTTACCAAATCCATTTTCCATGACACTTTTGGTTAGGTTCGTTAAAGGTTCATCACTAATTCTCTCTTTAGTGACACTTTTGGTGAGGGTCGTAAAATTCCCATCACTAATTCTCTCGTTGGTGACACTTCTTTTTATGACGCTTCATGCCTGTAATATACCTTTAAAGTCCATCACCAATGTCGCATATGGTGATGGTCTTAAAAAAATCATTGTTGTAAGTGTATATAATGATGGTCCTTAAGGTTTGTCACCAAATCCATTTCCAATGAAACTTTTGGTAAGGTTCGTTAAATTCCCATCACTAATTCTCTCGTTGGTGACACTTTTGGTGAGGGTCATTAAAGGCTCATCACTAATTCTCTCTTTGGTGACACTTCTAGTGACGATGTTTGATTGACCCTCACCAATGCTCGTTTTGGTTACTTTTGGAGATGGTAAAAAAATGTTCATCATCATTGATCATTCTAATGAGATTTTGATGATGCTACGTACCTGTTACTTATTTTTTTTCAAAAGATAAGATTTAAGACTATTATTGTGGAGTCTTTTTCATTATGTGTGCAAGGTCATAGTGGTTATAATAGTCAGTAAATTTGTTAAGAAGTAATTAGTGTGTATCATTTCCCTCAAGTCATAGGAATATAGTTTTCCTATGAGTCAACAGATGATTCATCTCTATTAGGCTTATTATCTAGAAAATTTCCTTTAAATAAAGTTCAACTAGTGTGCGTAGGAACTATATTATCTAATACATAATCAAGCTCTATCAATTCTATTAATGAGAGATACCTAGCACTCCTCAACACTCATGTCACACCTTAACATGCTTTGAAGCAGTACACTAACATTCCTTGGCACCTCGTATGTCTTGGAGGATCTTTGTACCTAGAACGTCTTGCCATGACTGGGACACCCAAGCACATTTTGGCATGGCCTAGCATAGCATAGCACTCCCCTATCATGTTTTAGTATGCCCTATAGTCCCTAGCTTTCCCTGGAACACCTTTTCATAATATTGCACTGAAAAGCATTAGCACTTGGGACACATGGAACTTGGCATGCATTGGAACATATTATTAGTGTGCCTAGCATGGCCCTTTTGCGAAAGATAAAGTCCTGACTTATTAACCATCTTATATGTTCATTTCCTTCAATTTTAGCTTGGTTATTCCTTTTGTTACCTTGAAACTCCTTGACGCATATTGGCATACTTTGGCATCCTGCACATCCTAGCATGTCTTAGCACCTGGCATGCCTTCGCACTATTTGGCATATGTTAGTACACCTCGGAACTACCTAACACACTCTAGCACTTCTTGACATTCCCTGGTATTTCATGGCATGCTTTACCCGTGCTTAGCATTCCTTATCACTGTCTCCTTGGCATGACAACTAGCACTCATTGGCACTCCCTAAGACACCCTCATATTCATTCACTTCCATGAATTTTGACCTGGTGCTCCCTTATGTTTTCCTAGTACTCCCTGACACTCTTCATCTTGCATTGGCACTCTCTAGCACACCTTAGCACTCTTCAATATGCTATACCACTTCATAGCATGCATCACACTCCCTTACGCACCTTGGCACTTGGCACGTGTTGGCACTTAGCAAGTCTTAGCATGTTTGGCATGTGTTGATATGATTTGGTATGCTTTGGCATGGCTAAATATTAAATTTATTTGAGATAAATTATTGGAAAATAGATTAGAAGAAACTAAGGAATATTTTGTAGTTAGAATGCATTAACACTTGGCACTTAGCACCTATTGTCACCTAGTGTTGTTGCGCCTAAGATTCCCCTCATGGAAATGGTAAATTGATGAATTATTAACCCTATTGAGTGCTCATTTCCTTGTAGTTTAACTTGGTACTCCCTTTTGTTGCCTTGATGGTCCCTGACATGCATTTTCACACCATTGTACATCATGGCATGCCTTAGCACTTGGCACATCTTAGCCTGTTTGACATGTCTTCATACTATCTCACACATGTTAGCATGCCATAGAATTCCCTAACATGCTTTAGCGGTCATGACCTCACAAATAACATTATATTTTTCCATTAGTTGGGAACCTTACATTCAGTAGAACACCTTGGCACTCCCTAGTTGTCATACCGTCTGTTATCCTTCGTAATGTCCTAGGCTAATGAGGAGATCGACGGAGGTAACCATAGACCAATCTTTTGTTTGGTAACTAGCCCTACCAAACCATAGAGGGCTCTCTCTATGAAATTATAACCAAGAAATGACTGGAATGTAAAGGATTTTAGGCTAGATAGCTAGGCTCAGGTGGGTTTTTGGAAAATTTAGGGTTTTGTTGATGCGTAAGGGAGAAAACCAAGTAGCTATGTCAAAGGATGAAAGGGTTACAATAGAAAAGATATAAAGGAGAAATGTAGCATTACTTTTGTGATGGATCTTAGGGTTTTTTAGTGTAGTGTAGTGTTTAGATGAAGAAAAAGGTCTTGATGAGCATGAAACATGAATTCATTCAGAAAGAAAGATTAAAGTAACACATAATGATTTTTCCATCAAAACAAAGCTTTATGCAAAGAAATTTGTTTATAAGATGTAAGGAAAACCATTGAAGAATTGATGAATGGAAAGATAAGATTAATATATTTCATATAAAGATATAACAAAGAAAAATTAACATCACAAACTTACTACACATAGATTCCTAGATAATAGTTGCAAACAATGTCCTTTGATTTCCAGAAACTGTCCAATTACAAGCTACAATAGTTCTCTCCTCTGAAATCCAACCCGTTCCATCACTGAGAAACTGATACATAAGACCAAAACAACATCTCCCCACTCTCAGGGGTCAAATCCATGACTCTAGGAACTATTCCATGAGTTGTTCTAACCAAACTCTAATGTCTAGGGATGTTAAAGACAACTTCTACAATTAACTTTAACTCCAACTATCTCATAAATGAGGTCAAATTAACATCAAAACAACTTACAAAGACTAACCAACCATTATTTACATTTAATTTTTCCCCCCACATTCATCTACTTCACCCTTTTGACTTTTACCAAAGTCAAACTAGGAATTACAAAAAACTACACATTGAAAATTTTACAAAAATCTCAAAAATTTCCAAGTGTGCAGCGCGTTACTTGAGGCCATTTGTGAGTTTGTTTATGAAGTCCAAATCTAGATCTGAAGCCTTTTTGGGAAATCTAGGAGAGTGCAGATGCCTTTAGATTTTTTGTGCACTCAAAATGACCCATGTTTGGCTAAGGTATGGACATTCTCTCAAGGTGTCTCCATGTGCACAGGGAAATAGAAAAAGAGGGGCAAAAAGGTGATTTTTGGCCTCTTTTTTGCAAATTTCTAAAAAAAACTTAAATGGCTACCACGTGGCCCCAGGAAATTCATGAATAAGTACTAGGGGTTCCTACTCAATGGTTATAGATTCCATAGAAATATTATAGAGAATGAGAGAACCACGCAAAATAGTGGCATGTGTATGGAAGCTCAAACAATGATGAGGTTAATATCCAAAGATGCAAGCCGTATACTTCAAAACACAAAATTTCATGGAGTGGTAGAAGAAATAATTACATTGGACTATTTTTCTATGGAGTGCACATTGTTCAAATGTAATTGGATTGATGTATACAATAAGAGAGGGATCAAGATTGATGATTTGGGTTTTACAATGTTGAATATGAGGAAATTCTTAAGTCAAAATCATTGGCGAGATGATCCATTATTCCAGTGTTGCAAGATAAACAAGTATTCTATGTACAAGATCTAGTTGAGGCTAACTCATATGTAGTGTTAACATGTCCTCCAAAAGGATTCAAAAATAATACATCATATGAACCTGAGTATGTAGATTTGTCACATATTGTAGACTTTCGAGAAACAAAATGTGTAAGTGAAGAACATATCGATGATGTTGATGTGAACATTGACATGAACATGGATTATGTCCATTAAGATTGTGAAGGAATAGGGTTGAATATTAAGAAATAAAAGATATCGATTTCGCTATTTTGTTTCAAGAATTTCAAAATTGAGATTTGGTTATGACGAGAGATTCCTTTGTTTCTTATCTATAAAGTCTTTTAGATGCATTTAGTAGATCTATTTTTAGTCCCTTCCTACAACAAAGACTATTGTTTTCGTCTTGCACCATTAAACTTGTCAAATTGAACACACAAATTCTTGGGCACATGCCATTTGTTTAGCCTCCTTCTGTGATTGTTGGTTGCAAAACAAACTATTCAGCTGTGGGTTACAAACTATGCAATTGTGGGTTGCAAAAAAAACTATGGAGATAGAGGAGTCCAATTATTGGGAGGGAAGCATAAAGAATCTGAGCATATTACTATTAGATGAGTCTACAACAAGTACACTTGATGGACAATTGGAGGATTCCTTAGCTTAAGTGAAGTTAAGCTAATATCTATGCATTTTCCTCCATGTAGGTTAGTAAAAACAAGGATGAACATTTACAAAAATGTAAGAGTCATTCTCATTTCTCGGTTTCTCTACCAACGGTGTTGTAGGATAATATTCGCCTTCAATCTTAATATTTCTTGTGTTATTTCCTAAAGTTTCTATCTTTAAGAGACTGCATAATCTAATAATCTAATAATTTTGGACATCCTGAGCATGGTATCATACATGTCTTTTTTGTCCTCCATTGTTGCACATTCAATTATTTATGCTCGCAATTCACATTAGCGAGAAGATCGCTCTAATACCAAACTTGATTCGGGTTCCTTCAACTATCGGAATCATCCAAGAAATTTTACTTTTGTGATGTTTTTAGAATTTCATTTTAAGGATAATGGAAGAACACATGTGCATTCTTAAACAAGAGGAATCATCACAATGATCAATAAGTTAAAATAGGAGAAATTTGATAATGAAGTTCATCTAGCATGGACTACCTCTCTGGGACCGGTGTTAAGGTGGTGTTGGTTGCTTCATATAATGTTGGAAAAAGATGATGATGTACATGGAATACTTTATGTCATAACAAGTACATCTACCCTCAAACCATAGTGGCTTGTCTCTCCATGAGATGTTCTTCTTACAAGAATTCTCACTCAAGAAGGATTCCTCTCAGCATAAAAAAATCACATGATCTCACGCAATGTGGCAATAAGTATCCCTTCAACATAGTTACATAGGCATCTCAACAACAATACATATCATGCAAAGCTAAATACATCTCAAATAATATGGCAAAAACAATCTCAAAAGATAATACATCATCTCAACAATTATGAAGGAAAACATGACATGATTGATTCATGTACCTTCTCCTCTAAAGTTGGCCAAAAAATGGAAGGATCAGCTGGAAAATATGACTACACAACTGAATTTCTATCCATTTGTCGAATTCCAACACTGTCAAAATCTAGGCCTGTGGGAATATTTTAGATTCCTTGTGATTCTCCAAAGATTCTATTCTCTGGCCTGACTGGAGATTTGCAACTCAGATCAAAGATATGATCTAGCCATGATGATCCTTGCAAGATTCTGAGACTTTTGAGTATAATGTTGGTTGCATTCTGATTGTGGCGAATTTTAGCCTCCAAGGAATCTAAAAGATTCCCTTAAGATTCTTCAAAGATTTTGATCTAACAGGAATCTGCAAATCTTCATCTTAAATGGTGATTCTAATTTCACCATTGCGTTCCCTACAAAATTCTAGTTAAAATGACTGTAAACTTAATATCATTCTCACAAAATGAAAATTTACATCATCGTGGAATCTTTGAGGCATGAATGAATATTCTCTACAAAATATTCTCCCTCTCAAAAAATGTGCCATCACGGTTCTACCTCTGAGCTATAAATCATGGTTCCACCTAGATCAAGCTTTTGTCACTCAGCATTCTGCTCGCCAAACTCATCCTCCAGTCCACCTTTGTTTCGCATCACGGTTCCCTTTTCTGTAGAAGTGAATGGCCAAGGTTAAATACTAAACCCTCGGTAGATTTCCAAAAGCTTCTCTTGTGGGTGTGTTGGTTGATGCCCAAAATGAGCTAGGCACCACCTAGGTTCTAACCCCCGTAGCTGCCAAGAATATCTGGTCATTAAATTTGTTATTGTGCACGTTATTTTGGCAGATGTTTTGATGATATGCATGGTACGTAATTGGTGGATGGGGTCCACTCCATGAGGCCCTGTCCCAATCCTTTTGAATGTGACATATACCATATACCATATTTATATGTTTTTCAAACTTTAGTAAATGATACATATTGACATTATGGTTATATAATAACCATAACCATACAATTTTTTAATACATGCATTGTATTCATATGAATTTTAATATTTGTCTCCATAATTATGACTTTTAATATTTGTCTCATATAGATTCTTTTTTATTTCAGTTTTTTTGTTTTTATATAGTTATATTAACAACTATATATTAAATGATTTTTTTTTTTATATGAGATATTTTAATATTATATTTTTTTGTCTTTTTGCAGGAGTAAAGAGGTCAGCATAAGGGTGCCATGTGTCAATAGCTAATGGGCTTCCATGTGGGTCCCACTTGCTCACTGGGATGCCATGTGGCACACTGTGGGCCCCTCTTTTCCCATGTCGTGTCAATATTTAAAGAGTTCTATCTCCCTCACATGAACTTGAATCTCAGTGTCATTCATGTCGTTGGAATTAGAGCGACGAGCACTTTGATCTGATGTTGAGTTTGTTGAATTATAAACACTTTGAATTTTGACCATTTCTAAGCCTCTCTTAGCCTGTTGAATGTGTCTGGAGACACCTGGATCATGTGATCGACTATAGTATGATTCTTTTAGGTCATTTTATTAGCAACATAATGATAATGTTTTGAAGTGATGATATTTCATGTCTAAATTGTAATCCAACCAATATTAAGTTGGAAACTCATATTGTAATACCTCACATTTCATATAATATAATTTGTCGTTGAGATTATTTATAGTTGCACTTAATATTATTTAGTAACCAATTAACATATGTAACTTTGTGTTTTCATATTATATAAACATGCACATTTTATGACATCCTTTTTAATTTAGTCACAAAATCATACTAATTAATTTATGTTGATTAATAATGAACACAGAAAATCAATCTAAAATTACTAGATTAGTAGTTTATATTGATTAATGATGAACGCAAATAAAATGAATACATGACCAGATTAGTTGTTTATAATGATTATTAGTGAAAATAAATAAAATGAATATAAACTACTAAATCAATCGTTTATATAATGAATATGAAACTACCAAAACAAGATAAATTACTAGTACAAATAATAATTTTTTATTACAAATGACGACTAAATTTTGCATATATACGACTATTAGTAACTAATTTACAATTTTTTATAACGCAAACAAAATTTAGTCATATTTCTCTTGTCATTAATTTGCTTCAAACGATGACTAAAATTTCCATACATATGACTATTAGTCGCTAATTTACAGTATCTTATAACACGACCAACATTTTGGTCATATTTCTTTCGTCATTAATTATTTTTATCGGGTGATCATATAGTAATATATTTTGTTGTATATTTGGTCATTAATTGTAGCAATTAAGATCTAAGTCAATGACTAAATTAATGAACAAATTTATGACTAAATATACTACTAGATGATAAAATTGAGACAACTAATTAATGACTAACCTAAACATGACTAAAATTTGATCATGTTAGAATATACTATAAATTAGCTGCTATCGGCCACACACTAAAAAGCGGTCATTTATATGAAAATTGTAGACATTTTTTTAGTAACTAATTAGTCATTTTGTACTAATTAATCTTTAAATCTCTCAAAATAGGAATGCATTGTATGCTCTTCAATTGAATAAGGAGAAGTGACTTCTTTATGATTTTTGGAATTTGATATATCTTGTTTGCCAATACCTTAGATAGAATGTGGTCTTTGAATATGTTAAGAGTTAGGTTCATCAAAATTACTTTCTGTTTCAAATTCATTATGCATTCAAGATTCCTTACGAGTATCATAATATTGGTTTTCCGGATTATTATCATTACAATACTTACAACAATCAAAATCAAGTAACCCTGCAAGATACATACATTTAAAATACTCACATAATCTTGTATGAAAAATATTTAAAGAATAAATTGCACTATGAGGAAGTATTCTATACCATTTCTGATCATCACCCTCCAACAACACCATGAATAGTTTCATGAGTACGTCCTAATGGTGAACCCCCATCTTGGGAATGCAGTCATGGATTATATTGAGGTGATAACTTGGATCATCACCTTCATCATTTCTAAAGCAAGGAAGGTAAGCATCCCATATGTCTATGTGTGCAAACTCATGTGGGAAACTTGTAATGTCAGAAAAATTTAAAGGAAAAAGGCATGAAGAAACCCATGAAGAAGCCATTAAAATAAAAATTAGAAATAAAATAAACCAAGGACCCACTAGGTGAACGATAAATAAGAAATATTTACTTGAAACCCTATAAGGTAGGTATAACTATAACCCTATTCACCAATGGGTCATAGCTTGAACCATTAATTTATTTACTAAGAAACTAAAACCTATGAAAATAAGTTCCTTGACAATGGCGTCAGAATAATGTTGGTTCCTAACTTCTCTCAACAACGAAGGATAACCTAGAAAGACATTAAATGAGGGTTTAAAACCCTCCCACTTTAGGTGAATATACCTAGCCTTCGTTCACCTGACAAGGTATTCACTGTACTTAATGTAATTTAAATATATTTTCTAATTCCACAAATAAATATGCCTAGGTTATTTATATGAAATATTTTGAAATAAGTGGTGATCTAGCTTTAGATGGAAAAGAGATGTATAATGACATAAACATGCGAATCAAAATAAAAATTAAAACAAAAGAAATAAAACCAACATAAAATACTCTATCACTTCGCATATTATACTATTCGGTGTAATACCAATGAAACATAAACCAATATCATGTATTGAACTACTTCTCAGTTGTGCATAAACAAATAGTAGGAATCATTCAATTTGACAATAGTATATATTGACATGGAAGGAATTCATTAACTATAATGACAAACCAACAATTCTCAAGTTAGTTATTTCTTTGTTAATTTTTTTCAAAATAAATTGGTGTTGATGACTGATGACAATAAAGATAAAATAAAATAGATGTACTGATGGTATATAATACTTGAAATAATTATTGAAATCACACGAAAAGATTCACACACTAGTAAGTCCAATTAGCTAGCAATTCAATTAAATACTTCGATTCGTGCATCATAGATAGTATGTTTATGAGTGAGAATGTATGAGTCAAATTAACCTTTAGTTAACTATAAATTGATGAGGTCAAAGAATAGTGCATTGATTTAAATAAGGGCGCATAAGAAAAATGAAAGAAAAAAAAAAAAGATAATTATATATGTATTTAATAATGCATATTACATAACTTCCTAATTCTTTACAAATCTATTTGTACAACAACTGTAATCAAAACCTAAATCGCAAGTCTCCTAACTTATGAAGCCAACCCCCCATTTGAAGCAATCAAGGATTTTATACAAATATAATATATATATATATATATATATAATTTTTTTTATATCTATTTTATATATATATATATTATATATATATATTATTAACCGTTTTTTTCCTTTTCAGAATTTTATAGATGAAAAAACGTTTTTTTATTTTGCATTTTTAGATTGCCCTTTCATTCTTCTTTTTACCTTCAAAAAATATAATGAATTGTTCTGTGTAATTCTATGTTGAGTTGTTTTCCCCAGTAGAGAAAATTTGAGGTCTAAAATGGGCCTCCTAAGTAATATTATAAAAAAAGAGTAGAAATAATAAAATAAGATTAGATTACATCATCAAATTTTTAAGGGAGAAAAGAAAAAACTACTTTTTGAACTCAATTTTTCAAATTATCTCCCAGCGATTTTATTCAGATTTCAAGCAGCAGAACTCGTTGGATGTGTAATTTAATTATCATCCAAGGAGTACCCATGTTGCATGCTTTCGAGGGACCCTGCACCATGAAAAATGAGAAATACATGAAAAAATGTTATTGCAATCACATTTTCTCATGTATTTCACATTTTTCATGTAGAAGAGGCCATCAAAAGTATGAAAAATGGGTACACCTTGGGTGAAGAATTAAATTATGCATCCAACTAGTGTTCTCGCTTGAAATTTTAGTAAAAATGTAGGGAGATAAGTTGAAAATACAAGTTGAAAAGTTGTCTTTCTTTTTTTTTTAACCTTTTTCACTTTTACTATAAAAATGGCGAATCATCTGCTATGGTTGACCTCATCTTATTGAATCTCATTTTTTGTTATAAATTTTATTTTGGTTGTACATTTTTATTTTGAGACCCAATTTAGACATCAAAATTTCTCTCTTGAAGTTTTTAATCTTCCATAATTAATTTGGCAAAGATTTGCAATCAATTCCTCATTTGTTTCGCTATATTAAATAACAAGAAATAGCCCTAAAATAGTTACATAAAATTCACAAGTAAAATATTGTAAGTTAATTTCTTACCTCGATCTTTTAATGGCTTTCGAGAATGATTCTTGGCAAAATAATTCAAATAAATATATAATTTACAACGTGGTCTCTTCACAAATTATTTAACATTTTTCTTAATTTCACCCCTAAATTACACTTTTGGTTACTCTCTTCAAAATATATCGAAACCCTAAATTGAAAAATTATTTTCGAACCCTCACAATAAATTTTAGTAATTTTTCTCCATCCTTAAGTTATGAAATGTTCTTTGAGGTGTGAATTCCAATTGGAAAAATCTCCACAAAATTAAATCAATGAGATTTAGTAAACCCTCAATCCTTGAGTCTATTTCATGCCAGTCAATTTCCAAAAACAAAACCCTAACCATAATACAGATACGAAATAAGGTTTTGACTAAAAATAAATAAAATGAAATTAATGCCCTTTCAGATCCGTTGTGAGGAAAGAAAGGGGTGGGCATATGAGGCCCAAAGGAATCCAATTGTGGAGGCATGTGTGATGGATGACTATGGTCCTTTTCGAGCGATGAAATACCCGATAACACTTGATATGAGCACCTGTTGTTTCATTGGTTTATTATGTGGGGAGGTTAAAAGGATATATATTAATATACTTCATATTCGTTTATAAAATTTAAAATTTGGATGAATAAGGTAACATATGAGGTACGGTAGGCTACAAGGTAGCTACGTTGATGTTTATTTATTTTATGATTTATGTGTTTATTATTTATTTGTTCGTTTTATTTATATTTGTTCTAATTTTGTTTTTTTTATTATGTTTTATTTATATTATATTTAATTTTTGCTTTTATCATTATCTTAAAACAATATTTTATTTTTATTTTCAATTATTATAATAATAATTATAACTTATTATTATAGAGTTTTTTATAATATCATCTTTTCGTCAAAATCACATAGGAGATAATATTGTTTTTGTTAATTTAATTTTTTATTTAGTGTAATAATGATTTTTATAAGGTATAATAACAATTATAATAATAAACCTAATGTCGAAAAGGCATCAATATTCTCCTATGAAGATTCTAGTATGTAATTTTGATCTTAGGAATTTAAGAGGAAGTCACATGCCTAAGGGAAATGTAAGGTAACACCCATAAAAGTAGCCTAGTTTAAAGGGGGTCAAATTTAATGACAATATTTTGGTTTGTAGATTGCAAAAGTAGAAACATGGATGTTTATTTCCCAAATCAAATATCTCAAAGAAATGATAAAGAAGTTTGGAATGGAAGAATTTTCACCTCTAAGCACTCCTATGGTCACTAATTCTAAGTTGAGCAAAGGTGATGAATCAATTGAGGTCAATAAAAAGATGTTTAGATCAATGATTGGCTTCCTCATGTACCTAACAATATCAAGGATACATATCATGAAAGTTATTGGTGTAGTAGCAAGGTTTCAATCAACATCTAAAAGTAATAATTTATTAGCTACAAAAAGGATCTTCAGAGCCACAATGGACTTTGGTTTATGGTATCCCAAAGGTGAGATTTTTTCCTTAATTGCATACACATATGCTAATTGGGTTGGAAATGAAGATCGTTGGAAGAGCACAAGTGGTGGAACTTTCTTCCTAGGAGACTATTTGGTGGATTGGTTCAAGAAAAAGAAAACATCAATCTCATTGTCCACAGGTGAAGCTGAGTACGTAGTAGTCATTGCATGTTGCACTCATATTTTGTGGATGATGTTGACATTGCAAGACATGAAGGTAATATATGATGGGTCGATTCTTATTGTCCGTAATAATACAAATGCTATAAGTATCTATAAGAATCATGTTCTTCATTAAAAAAAACAGTCATATACCCATAAAATACCATTTTCTTCTAAACAAAGATGCTTCAAACCTTCTCAAAATTGATTTGATATAACAAAAAATTTCAAATCAAGCACTTTCTAAGATGGTTATTTTCACTAACCTCCTCCAAGTCCCTTCTCTTGTTCATTTACATGGTGAATTACTTGATCTCAAACCCGTCACCATCAAAAGTTCAAGCAAATATCATGTAAATTCAAAAATCTACACTGTTTCATCTATCAATAGAAGATAACCACTCAAACTGGCCACAAAAACTGCAATTTCATTACAGTTCACAATTACACTCATCTTGAGCTCATAAAATAAATAATGACAATATCATGGAAAATAGAATTATTCCTATGACTAACAGATGCCTCAAACTAAAATTGAAGAAATGCACAAGGGGTTTTACCGATTTTCGCAGATTCTTTAAAGATAAAATCAATTCTAGTCAGTAACAAATAAAGTTTATTTTCATTGATATAATTCACCATCAAAGATACTTGGAGTTGGTGTTTTAAGATAGGGTAGAAGTATGGGAACCATAGCCGCTGCTGAACCCTATCTGTAGTCATTTCTCCCGTTTACTAGGTTTCGAATGTATTGCACTGGTGTTTTTCAATGGCTTTTTATTTGTGCTTTGTTTGACTCGATACCCTCAACATTTTTGACTTGGGTTACTTGCGAGGTTTTTAGTGGTGTTTAGTTCCTTTTTTTTTATGTTGCATCATTGCGGGAACTTTTATGAAAATTTTGTGCTTTGGTTCGAGGGCAAATGGTACCCTTTATGCTACTCCACTATTTTCATATTGTTGTTGTGTTCCCCAACTTAGGTTCGAGTTTCTTTAGTATGATCCCACCTCTCATAGCTAATAGTTGGAATCCCTGGTAATGGAAATTCTGCAATATAGTCGCATCATTTCTGATCCTCCTGAATTTATAAAGGCACATCAAGGTCAAGCTACATGTATTCATTTGAATGATTTGTTGTTAATTTACTAAGCTTATAATAAAGGCACCCATTCTTATCTCATGAGGAATATATGACCATTTTCAAGGCCAACCATCTCTATCTCACTATTTGAAATTATAGCAATCAAACACTCGTCAAGCATGGAGTGTTTTTTCCTATTTCACAATTTAATGTTTTCTTTCCTTGATTGGTGTATCGATAAACACAACAGAGTAAAGCTAAGTGTTTTCTAGTTTGATTATTTTCTTGTCTCTTCTAAACACCTCCATAAACACAAAGATAAACTTGTCTATTTGGTGGACATTTTCTATTGTAATGAAATGCTAAGAGGGTAAATCTGATATACAAATTACTTGTACCTTAACCTAACAGGTATGAGATAAAAATAATGAAACTTGAATTAATCAGAAGGAGTTGCAGCTCACAGGTGTTTACATCACCTAGAGACTGCACTCATACAAGGAGGAGACTCTCTCTCTCTCTTTCACTCAACACCCACAATGAATGATTATTACATATTGAATACATGACTGAAAAATAGGTAGTTGAAACCAACCTCCTAAATTCTAGGAACAACTCCTAAAGTAAGAAGGTAACGTTACAACCACATAACCATTTCTTCATTATTTCTAACTCCCCCCCTTAATGAAGAAAGGGTTATTGTGCACACCTAACATCCCTCTAAATAACTCAAACTTTATTCGCCCTAGAGGCTTAGTGAAAATGTCAGCTAAATTATCACAGGTATTACAATAATCCACACAAATTTCCTTAGACTGTATCTTTTCCCGTACAAAGTGAAACTGAGTATCAATATGTTTAGTATTCTTATGGAAAAACTGGATTGTATGTAAGCTTTATTGTGCTTTGATTGTTTGTTTTGATGCTGGTTGCTGCTTTTTGTCCTTCGCCTGCATCAATAAGCAATCTCCTCAACCAAATGGCTTCGCATGTAGATGCACACAACGCCTGGTACTCTGCTTCACATGACGATAACGCTACAGTGCTTTGCTTTTTGCTGCACCATGAAATAACCCCGGATCCGATGCTAAATGCATAACCTGTGATGGATCTGCGATCGTCCAGGTTACCTGCCCAATCAGAATCAGAATAGCCTGCTAAAGTAACCTCAGAACTGTCAGTGTATAAAATACCATAATTACAAGTACCACTAAGGTACCTCAACACACATTTCGCTGCATTCCAGTGACTGTCAAGTGGTCTAGACATAAACTGGCTCAGTACACTAACAGAGTATGCCAAATCAGGCCTAGTTGTCGTAAGATATATCAGACTTCCCACTAGCTGTCTATATAAAGTGGCATCCACCTGTTTTGTGCCATCGTCACTTCTTAACTTGAGGTTCTGTTGCAACGATGTTGCTGCTGTTTTACACTGTTCCATTCTGAATCTTTCCAACAGGTTTCTGGCATACTTTCCTTGAGTTAGAAAAGTTTGACCAGAATCTTTCCACACTTCCAGTCCTAGGCAATAATGAAGATCACCAAGGTCTTTCATTTCAAATTCCTGTGACATTTGCTGCTTGATTTCTTTGATTAAACTATCTGCATTCCCTGTTATTATCATGTCATCCAAATACAAAGAAATCAAAATGATCTGCCTCTGTTTATTTATTTTGGTATACAGGTTTGGATCGTTGAGGCTCCTATGAAAGCCATGCTCAATAAAAAATGAATCAATTTTTTCATACCATGACCTGGGTGCTTGTTTCAATCCATAGAGTGCCTTATGCAGTTTACACACTAAATGCTCTTGCCCCTTTTTCACAAATCTAGGAGGTTGTACTAAATATATTTCTTCTTTTAATTCCCCATTCAAAAATGTAGATTTAACATCTAACTGGTGTAGCT
>APFE030160722.1:0-14024 GCA_000404065.3 Pinus taeda
CAGTTTGGAACTAATTTAACTGGACTTAACTCAGTAAACTGAGTTAACTAATTACAACTCAAATATAACTCAATCTTATCTCCTTAATTTAAGGGATAACTCTTGCATGATTTCAGAAAGACTTCTAACTTGAATTTCTCCAACTAATTAATTTAAAATAAATAAATTAATTATTTCCAAGTAGCTACTAAGACTAAATTCGGTTTTAATTCACAATTTAATTCAAGGACAAATTAAATTGGAATATTCTCATTTCCATATTTCAACATCCCTCTCAACAAGAAAGGGATTATCTGCCACCCTGATCCTGTCTCTATGGAACTTGAATTTACACTTTGACAATTCCTTTGTCAAAATGTCAGCATCTTGCTCCTCTGTCAAAATATACTACAGCAACATGATCCTCTCAACCTATGAAAAGCCACGGGCGACAAATATTGCCTTATGCTTCTCCACACTACCATCAATAGCTTGATATACCTTGTAAAGCCAATGAGAACTCACAAATGACTTGTTCTATGGTCTTGGAACCACGTCCCAAACACCGTTACGAACTATGGAGTCATACTCCTCCACCATAGCATCAACCCAAATCGGCTGTTGTACTACTTCCTTAAAGGAAGATGGCTCGGTCTCAACACATTCCCCAGCAAGGGCCATGTATCTAGTGTACCTCTCAAGTGACCTCCTCTATTTGTGTTGAGAAGATGGTGCTCCCACATTCTCTCTCACATCCTCCAACAATCTGTCAGCTTCTCTTGTGCACTTCTGTCCATATCTGGAAGACTTTGCTTGAGTGGATGTCTCCACTTCTAGAACCTCTACATGCGGCTGCTTTGCATCAGTCTGAGGCTCCTCCTCCTTAGGAACCAACCGTTCCTCCATAGCCTGTAATTGGAGCTCCCTCTAAAGGGAAACTCGCATGGCCTTTTGCTCATCAAACTTGAGATCTTTGCGAACCACTGTCCTCCTACTAGTAGGCAAGTACACCTGATGGTTGTGAGGTGTATCAGTGTACCCCACAAATATCCCCAACTCTGTTGTCAGCTCAAGCTTCATCCATGCATCCTTTGTCACATGGCAATATACCGGTGAGCCAAAGATCCTGAAGTGACCCACATCTGGTCTCTTACCGGAGAAAGCTTCCTCTGGTTTCTTCATCCTAAGTATGCAATGTGGGCTTCTATTCTGCAAATAGACCACTGTGTTGCACGCCTGAGCCCATAAGAGAAGTGGTAGGCCTTGGTCATGCAGCATTGCCTGTGTTGCCCCTACAATAGTTTTGTTCTTCCTCTCGGCCACCCCATTCTGTTGTGCATTATGTGGTGTCATCAACTCTCGTTTAATTCTTTCCGCTGCATAGAAGTCCTTAAATTCTTGAGAGACATATTCTCCACCGTTGTCGCTTCTCAAGGCCTTGATCTTCTTCCCTGACTCTTTCTCAACCAAAGCTTTGAACTCACAAAAATTTTTGAAAGTCTGGTCCTTCTTCAGTATGAAATAAATCCAGCATTTATGAGAATAGCCATCAATGAAAATCACATAATACCTTTGCTTCATTGTGGATGCCATCGAGAATAGTCCACACCAATCAGCATGAACTCACTCTAAGATAGCCTCTGCTCAACTATCTCGATCATGAAAGGAATACTTTGTGTACTTTCCCAAGGTACAACCTTTGCATGTGTAAACTTGCTCAAGTTTAACTTGGGAATTCCTGTAGATATCTGTTGCATTATCTTCAAAGCCCCATAATGCAAATGGCCCAACCACCTGTACCACAACTCGCCAATGTCTTGGATTTGCACCAATTTTTCTTTCATACTCAATGCTACACAATCATCTACCTCTAGTTTATAGAGATTCTTCACTTGAATCCCTATCCTCTTGGTTTGACCCATGTCTATTTATCTTAGCAATGCCTTTCCTTTACTAAAGACAACATCGTAGCCTTTGTCCTCCAACATTGTGACCAATACCAAGTTCTTATTCAGTCCAGGAACATACATCACATCTATCAAGGTGAGAGGAGTTCCATGCTCCCTCTAAAATGCAACCATGCCTACTCCTGAAACACTATACCTTCTGTCATCACCCATCTCTATGCACATCTTGAGGTCTTTCTCCTCCAAGGCACTGAATAACTTTTTATCACCGGTCATGAGGAATGAGGCGCCACTGTCAATATACCAAACACAACCCATCATCGATGATACCATGCATGTGATGAGGGTAAAGTCCATTTCAAACAGAGAGGCGAATGCCTCATCTTCTGATCCTTTTGAAGATCCCTTCTTGGACTTCTTCGATGGGAAATTAGTTGCATAATGTCCCATCTTGTGACAATTAAAGCATCTTACTTTAGACATGTCACCATTTTTCCCTCCATGAGAAGAATTCGATTTGAAATGGGAAGCCTTCCCCTTCCTTTTCCTTGCCTTACTTGCTAAGGCCATATTTTCTTCATCATCATTCTTGGATGAAGAACCATTCTATGTCCCTCCTAATTCCACTCCTGCTAGATGCCACAGTCATCCATAGCCAAGTTTCTCCCTTCCATTTCACAGAGTTCGCTGTAGCTTTCAACTCCTGTGGTTGAAGGCCATGGATAGAGGTCACCATTCATTCATCGTTGTGTAAGTATCAGCACTGCCAAGCTATGCGAGGCGCCGGGTGGTGAGGTTGTTCAGTATGTGGAATAGTTATCGCCTTCTCCATCTTGATTCTTCGAGTTATTCCTTGGACAGATCCGCTTGGTCACTACTGTTTTGTAGAGGTCCTCAATGTCTGTCCACATTGAAAATGGGTAATCCTTCATGGAGACTTGAGTAAGATGCTCGAATAGCCCAAGGGTATGATCTGTCTCGCCTTCGCCACCATTTTCCACTCAGCACCGGTGCATTGTTGAAGTTGGCTTTGGGATTCTTGATCAATGAATTCCTTCAAGCCATTGTCTTCTAATACAACCTCCATTCTATCTTTCCATGCTATGTAATTTGAGCTACCTTCCAAGGCATACTCGAGTCTCAAGCCATAGAAAACCATTAACCAACCTTGAAGTATGATATGAATTCGATTTTCACCTGCAACCTCGAACTTCAAACTTCGAATTCTCTTCTCAGTGTACTATTCACATCTTCGATAGCATGTAGAAAATATCTACAAATATAGCTCTAATACCATGTAGAAAATATGTTGGTAGGTTAACCCGATAATGCAATATAAATCAAAGCAGAATATTATAACCTACTTCTACTATCAATTTGCGGGAGCTTAAAGATCAAGCTGAACAATATAACCAGAAGAAGAAGAATAAATGGCACAATACACATGAAAATACTTTGGGGAAAGCCTCAGCTAAAAACCCCATACTATTGTATTATCATACATGGTGGAAATACATAGGAATTATACAAAGTTGTAGCTCTCATAGCTAGCCAGCTCTCAGTACAATCCTCACAGATGCTCTGAACAGTAGTTATAACACTCTTTGTTGCAGTATTCACCTCCATTGTTTGATCTGAGACACTTCAACTTCTTTCCTGACTCATTCTGAACCAAAGCTTCCCATTTCTTAAAAGTATCAAATACATCATATTTATTTTGAATACAATAAATCCAAGTTTTCCTTGTTGCATCATCAATACAAGTAACATAATAGTGAGAGCCACCAAGAGATGATACCTGAGTAGGTTCCCATACATATGTATGCACAAAATCTAATTTCTCACTCTTGTTTTCTTTCCCAACTCTAATAAATATGACTATCTTCTGCTTTCCATAAACATAGTTTTCACAGGAATCTAAATCAACATGCTTCAAACCTGGCAACAAATTTCCTAAGTGAAGGGTTTTCATCCCCTTCTCCCTCATGTGCCCAAGCCAATAATGCCACAATGTTGTATCTTCTTCTGTGGAGGTTAATGCATTAACATAATTATAAATACTATTACATAAATACAATGTACCAACCTTTTCTCCTTTTGCTATTACCAAGGCTCCTTTAGTGACCTTCTAGGTTTTGTCCGTGAATGTAGTTACAAAACCTTCATTACCTAACTACCCTGTTGAAATTAGATTTTTCTTTAGATTTGGAACATGCACTACCTCCTTCAATAGCCATTGGTTTCCATTTTGTTTCTTTATAAAAACCTTACCCATTCTAATGATTTTAAATGGTTTATCATCACCCCAACAAACTTGTCAAAAATCTCCTTGAACATAGTCATGAAAATGTTTCCTATCAGGTGTGGCATGGAATGAGGTCCGTGAATATACCACCCAAGAATCAATAATATTATCTAATGAAAGAATCAAATCATATTGCAACACATCACCTATCACATTCGCTTCATGATTGTTCTCTTGTTTTCCATCTCCTTCTTTTCCCTTCCAAGATTTGTAATCTTTCATCAAGTGTCCTTTCTTCCCACATTTCTAGCACATTATCCCTGAACTAGACTTGGATATGCCTTTTCTTGACTTACTGCAATTTCCTGGGCTTTGTCCTCTTTCCATTTTTTCTTCTCCTAGTATCAGCAGTAAAAGCGTTACTCAATGTCTCACTCAAGATTTTCTTTCACATTTCCTCCCTAAGGATGGAACCAATAACATCGTCAAACTTCAAAGTACTAGATCCAGAGACAGAGTTACTGATAGCCATAACTAAGCCATTCCTACTTTTTGGCAATGAGCATGGAAATAACAGAGCCCTAACTTCATCATCAAAATTCATCCCTACAGAACTTAACTGACCTGACTGATAATCATGTTAAATTCATTTAAATGATCAGTGACAGATCCACCTTCTGACATCTTCATATTAAATAGACGCTTCATAAGGAATACTTTATTTGAGGACAATGGTTTTTCATATATTTTGGCCAATGTTGTCATTAAACCTTTTGTTTTCATTTCCTTTGAAATTTTGAATGCCACTGATGCTATTAGACACATTCGTATTGTTCCTAGTGCCTTTTTTCAAGAAGATCCCATTCTTTGTTTGTCATACTTGTCGGCTTCTTTGATTTTCCGCTCAATGGTAAGTACAAATATTTCTGATACATATAATATTCCATCCACATATTCCACAACTAGTAATTTTGGCCATTAAATTTATCGACCCTAAGCCTACCATCTTCCACCATTTCTCCCACTCAAACCAAGAACCCTTCTTTCCTATGAGTTTATCAGCTAAATACACCTTTGGCTTTGATACCAGTTGTTGGAAAATTATATATTACAGAGCAACGGAACACATAAAATATTGCAAAAACATAAACATTGCAAATGCATAAAACAAGAGAGACACATATATACATGGTTCATCCAATTTGGGCTACGTTCATAAAGAAATAGTCAGTCCCTCATTTTATATTATTCAGAAAAATGAATAGATACAACCTACAGTAGATCCACTGCAATTTCCTCTTCACTCTCACACAATCCCCTCTTCCTTTCTCACTCAGAATAATAATACACATTCACAGTACAATTCCCTCATATAAACAAAGGGTTTCTTTCTAGGGTAAAAACCCCTAAATTAACATAACTTCTACCGTTAGATCATCTATCTAATGAATAAACTAGATTGACTATAAAATTACAATATTTTACAAGGAAAAATTTCATCTATTTTTAGCTTCAGGGGCATGCTCTGGCCGCTAGACCCCCCAGCTAAGGGGGATGGTCCCCGTCGGGCCCCTCCAGGGGGGGAAATTCCCTATGTGGATGGATGTATAGTCTTCCTGGGGTATAAATCTAGATAAAACCAAGACCTTTGAATCAAGAAGATAACCAGGCTTCTATTGAAGGCCCCGAAAATCAGGTCGACAAAAAGGGGGATACCCGCCCGGTCCGGACCTTGGTTGGCAACTCCTTATCCGTTTGGTATAGCAGGTCTGACTGGGGATCTAGAACCAATTTCGCAATTCAGTGTATGTGTGTGTGTGAAAGAAGGGTGTTTCTATTTGGACTGGAATACTTTTATGTAATCTAATGCTATGCTATGTATTCTAATAAATAGAAAAACATCGAAATTTATGCTAACCCGGGGTGTGATCTTTCTTCTATGCGATCTAAAAAGATTTCATACAATAACTGGTAATAAAGATCATTCAGCTATCGTAAGAAAATAATTTGATAAAAATGAGCTATTCATACACTAAACATAAACAAATAGTTATCACCATACAAAAGTGCCAAATGATAACTCAGACATTCATGCTGTAACATATAAATAACTGAAAACTGAATATCACTTTAACACATAAGCAGAAATGGTTAAGAGATAAAAGTACCATTTTAGAACTGTCCTACTCTGAGCTTCAAGCAAGATGGGGATTTTTGAGGGGTGGATTAGTTTTTTCTTCCTTGCATTCACATTATAGATAAGAAGTGCAGAACATCAGTAGCAGATATCAAATGAATATAAAATAAACCTGTTCCATTCATTCACCAAAACCTCCTCTGAGGGTGCAAAAGTGCATGTTCTGAGTACAAGTTTTTGATAAATTTCTGGCCCCTTCTCTAAATGCATGAGAAGGGTTTAAATACTACTAACTAAATAACTTATTTACATAATTTGAGGATTCATTTTAAATGACCGTCCTCTTTCTAAGAAAAATTATTCTAAAATTAAATTTACTAACTATTTCTAAATCTACTCCTTAATGTCGCAGGCATTCAGTATTTTTCTGAGTAGAGTCGGCTCACTGTCTTCCGCCTTTGGTTGAGTTAAGAAAATAGAAATGGCAAGAGCTGACATTCTCTTCTCAGTAAAATTGATGATGTGCTTGAGAATCACCCAATGAATATGTAGCATTATCATGTATGCCTGGTAAAAATCCCATTTCAACTTGGTTAACCTCTGGATAGCTTCTGTTTCCATTTTGCTTCTATCGCTGATTTTTTGCAGCTTTCGGTGCTCGCAGGTGACTGAGCAACTAGGGACCTTCCTTTTCGAACAATTTTTCTTAGCGATGCTCGAAACTGCCTCTGTTTCTTGATCTGAGCTTCCCTGATGCAGTTTTTGCCTCTTGCACCTTTTTCTCTCATTCAATATAAAGCCCAAAATTTGTAAAAATAGTATTTTTGTGAGCTTTTGACCCTGAGAATTAAACTGTTTGTTTCTGGTATCAGCGTCTTTCAGTATCCATTCAATCATGACTATACATGAGAAATCTGTGATAGATGCCTTCGAAGAGTTCTGCGGCTCTTTTTCTTCCTTGAGCGGATTAAGTATGCCTTCCAAAATGTACATTGGAGCGTTGCCTTCCCTCTTTGTTGTTTTCTGCATAGTGCCCTGTGTAATGCTTCGTCTTTCTTTCTTGCAATTTACATTGAGGTAGAAGTAATGATAAAGGACTAATAACAGGAAAACTTTTAAATGCCGAAGATATACAAGACATGCCACTTTACGTGAGTTATTTTTTCAAAAAACACAACACCTTACTTCATTAACAACTAGCAATAACCCATTAATTCGCATTAAAATACATGACCAACTTTTGGCTAAAGAGTTTTCTCGAACAATGAGCCAGAACCAATTGCGATGGAGGATTCCCATGTTTTTGCTTTGTGATATCGCAAATCGCAGTATCGCAATGTCGCAATATCACAATATCATCGTGGTGTTTTTTATTGCAGAGCACAATATCGCAACTTTGAGGTGTCGCAGTATTGCGATATCGCAATATCGCAATATCGCAATATCGCAGATTGTTATAATTCTTGTGTAATTTTTGTGATATTTGCAATGTGCGATATGCAATATCGCATATCGGCGATGTTTTAAAGTTTTTCAATGTGAGTGTTTGTCTTCAGTATATGCGATGCAATGAAGTTTCGCGTCGCAATATCGCCTTTTATCGTTTTAACTCTTTGGAAGGTGTATCCTATCATCCTTCGCGCGATGCGATATCCTTTTGGGAGTAAATTTAATTTTCTTCATCATGAAACTTAGGTTTTCTAGATTTTTCAAGGTATTTTCCTAAGTCCATGATGTTGTATCCTATCATCCTTCGCGCGATGCGATATCCTTTTGGGAGTAAATTTAATTTTCTTCATCATGAAACTTAGGTTTTCTAGATTTTTCAAGGTATTTTCCTAAGTCCATGATGTTGTAGATTTCATCTAAAAAGAAAACGTAACATTAACTAATGTTTTTGAGGGTCCCCACTTATTTAGTATTAGCAATAATACTTCATAAGGAGGGGGGTTGTTGGTGGCCACAATAGCTTCACACCCAAAAATGACCTCACTTTGTGTGGTAAAGAATGTGAAATAAGGAAAATTGATTCGGAAAAATTATTAGAAAAAGTGACAAGGACTATAGGAAATTTACATATTCTTGATGAATTCAAGGATAAAAATATTACGTTGGATAGTCAGATGAAAGTTGGTTATGGCATAAAATTTTGGGACACTTGAAGTTTGAAAGTTCGGTAAAAATCAACACAATGTTAGAGTAGTGAGAGATATGAAAATATCAAAACCAAAAAGCATCATCTATGAATCATGCCAACAAGGGAAACATGCAAGAGTTATATTCAAGTCAAAAGAGTGTTCAACATCAAGACCACTATATCTTGTTCATATAGATCTATACATACCAACAAGAACACCAAACCTGCAACGTGAAAGGTACTCTATGTTGTTTATTAATGATTATAGTAGAATGATATGGGTTGTGTTTCTTAAAGAAAAATTAGAAGCACTTGATAGTTCAAATCATTTAAGGCCTTAGTTGAAAATGAAAGCAATCTAAGAATCAAATTTTTAAGATAAGACATATGAGGTGAATTTACCTCAAATGAATTTAATGAATTATGTGAGAAATGTAGAATAAATAGACAACTTTTAGTTGTAAGAACTCCACAATAAAATGTAGTTGTAGAAAGAAAGAATGTATCAATGCAAGAAACAATAAGAACAATGTTTCTAGAAGCCAAATTGCCAAATAATTTCTGGAAAGAAGTAGATGGTGTAGAAATTTACATCATGAACAAAGAATAACTCCGAATTAACAATGACAACACACCATATGAACTATGAAAAGGAAGGCCATCTTAAATTAAGTACTTTAGAAATTTTGGAAGCAAGTCTTACATGAAGATAAATGGTGATAAATTTGGAAAATTTGACTTCAGAGTAGACAAGGGAATCTTATTTCGATATTCAACAAGAAGTAAAGCTTACAAATGTTACAATACAAGACTACACAAAGTTTCAGAATCTATTGATTTCAGAATATACAAAGCACGGCTATAGAAAGAAGTAGAACAAACAAATGAGAATTCAAATGACACTATCTATGTGGACAAAGAAGAGATTACTACAAAGGCAGGACAATAAGAAGAACAATTACCCTTTAAGTCAAATTTTAAATTTGTATTAAAACATCACCCAAAAAACAAAATTATTGGAGATGTTAATGCAAGTATACAAACCTAGAGAAGAATGACCAATACACTAAGAAAATCCAATTGTACTTTGCTATCCAAAATAGAGCCAAAGGATTTTTCACAAGCAAGTAAGGACAAACATTGGCTGAATTCTATGGAAGAAGAATTGAATAAAATTGAGAAACATGGAATCTAACTTGTTCCATGACCAAAAGATAAAAATGTGTTTGGGATTGACTGGGTATTCAAAAAAAATGAATGAAGACAGAAAAATTATCATAAATAAGGTAGGACTTGTGCTTAAGGGATAGACACAAATTGAAGGAATTGACTTCAAAGAAATCTGTGTTCCAACTATTATATTAGAAGCAATAAGATTTTTTTTGGCATTTTTTTGTTCTAAAGGCTTCAAAGCCTATCAAATGGATGTTAAATCATCCTTTCTAAATGGAGATTGGAAGGAAGAAGTATACATTGAAAAACCAAAAGGTTTTGACTTGTCTAAAAATAAATGTTACAGGCCATTTTGTTGCATCTAGTCATTAGGCTTGCAAACTGTATCATTCAACATCCATATACATTTTTTCATCATCCCTTTAGAAAACCTTAAGCATCACTTCTCCAAAAGAGTTTGAGTTTTTGGGACTGACTGCTAAAATAATTGTTTTAAGCCCCACATCACCTAGCCTTTTATCCCATGGGTTGCATGCTTAGTCACAAACGTTGACCAGCACAAGTTTCTCCTTTCTACAGGTGTGTTATTTATAGAAATTTGGGAAAAATAAAAAGTATCTCTGAAGCTTCCAAGGTGGTTTTAACTATTTACCTCAAACAAAGATCTCAATTTCCTATCTAATCATATCTTAATGGACTTATCGCTTATCCCTTGATCTCATCCCCCCATCATAAGTGGATCTCAAGCTTAATATGGTAAATCTTAAACTACCCTTGTCATCCTATATATCTATTGTCTTCCATATCCTTAGGGTTGGCTTTTGGAGATTGATTGTGCCCTCTTGTTGTTAGTTTGAACCTAAGGAGTCATCACTTTCATCAATTAGGATTGGTGTTGAGGTGTTGTTTGTTACAAGGAAGGAAAAGTCAAATTCGGGATACATCTACAAAGTCAACTTCTATTTATGGTTGTAAATTATCTCCTATATCTATTAATACAAATAGTATCATGTTTATCTATATTTGTTGTGTTATGTTTACAATCATTTATTTCAATACCTTGATGATTCATTGAATAGAGATGGTAGATTGTGGTACATGGATATTGTGGATCATTTTCTTGTTTTAGCCATACATGCAAGTTCTAATTATAGCACTTGGCACTAGAATTGGAACTTACAAGTGAGGAGGAAAGGAAGGCTTGCTACAAATCAGAGGTAAGGTTCTTTTCCATTCTCTAATTTCTCTAAGGAAAACTCTATGATTTTTGTCTTCTGTTGTTCTAGATCAGATCACTAGATCTAGGGAATTCACCTTTGTTCACAATAGTGAAATTTTACATAACAAATTGGTGACTCCACTTGGGATGGATTCTTCCCTTAGTGGTTTCCTTGACTTTAGCACCTTTTTCACCTCTTAAAATGACTTTAATTGACTTGTTGGAAATATATTCACTACTGTGGAGGGGGTGAATTAGTAGTGGTTCCCTTTATTTCTTTTCAACAATTTAAAATTTTTTCCTCAATGTATATTGTTCATGCACATTCACAATATTAGCACATCAAATAATATAAGCAACAATAAATTGAAATCATAATCACCATGAGAAATAATCATGAGAAACATTAGCGCACACACACACAAGAACACAAGTATTTTTGGTGGAAACCCTTTCAGGAGAAAACCACCCTTCTGTTGCTACACTACTCAAATCTTCTATTAATTTGATGAACAAATTTACATGGATTAGCTTACTACCATAAGCTGAAATACTTGGCTTCCTCTACAGTATGTTGGCATCTATCAATTCGGAAATTTGTTTCTCTCGTGGATCTATAGACTACCATTTGCTCGAAGCTCCCATGACCAACGATCCTCACCCAACCACCATTGGAATTTCCAACTCCTATTGGATGGAGAAAACTCTTCCTACTATGAATCACCAAATCATTGTTTCTACTGAATCCTCAACATGCCTTCACTTCCTCCATGCGAAGCACATTTCACAATATTTCATATTGGGTTCTCAATTCGCTCAACATGAAAAACCCAACAATTCTATCATTATGCACACAAAGTATGAACCAAAAAATATGCTCTAGTGAAGAGAATTCTTCACTAATCACACATCAAAACACCTCTCTCAAATACACAACAAGATGCACAAATTTTTTCCACAATCAACACACAAATTATGCATCTTCTTCTTAATTCTATCTCTGATTTTTTCTCACAAATATATGATTTATCTCTGCATAAAATATGTGAGCAGCTACTGCATAGTCTACTCACTCAAAATGATTGCATGTTGGCATACTCACACACTCTCCAAGCAACCAACCAAATATACTCACAAATTTCTCCTATTTATCATTTTTTCTTAGATGATTAACGCAGTAAATGCAACAGGTTATGGAAAGATCAAAATTTTGTTCACATGCTTCATATTTGGTTCAAGAAGGTATATTGACCAAATCAATCACTAACTCCACTAGCCCTTTAATATCTTCAACCTTGATCAACTTCTATAGGGCCCACAAATGTTTTCAGACCATATGACAAAAATTCCTAATCAATAACATCGCCACAATGCCAAAATAGGCTGAGCAGCATGAGGAATGCGGGTATTTTCTCGTTACAACCCATTGTTTCTCCCTTAACACTTCTATGCATGTGAATTTAGCCTCATGGAGATATATACACTCCCATAGGATACTCCCCATGCGAATATGGCTCTAAAACCTTTCCCATGATTCAGCAAGCACATGACTTGGGTAGAGGATAGTAAAAAATCAGTCGACTCACTTCAGAAACTACTGAAACTTCTTCCAGAAATTGACAAGCCTATGTAGGTCCTCAAGAAGTCTCTAAAACCTCTACAAAACTTCACCAAGTCTCTACAACATCTCCATCATCATCCCAAATCAAACTAGGTTGACTAGGATGTCAACCAACAACCAAACTAAGGAATTAAGTCATCAAAACTTTCCACAAACATCTTTGCCATTAGTATGCAACTCCAACACCTGTTAGACATCCTTCAACACCTACACAACCATCCAAAGCATCTACTACCACATAGATCCTCTCAAATCCCAAAGTATAACATGTCATCTTATGTTGGGTCCCTATAATACTAGTGATTACCCCATTACTATTGTAATTGTACCCCTTATTAATATTTTTGTGCCCCTATTATCCCCATATTATTATTACTATGCCCCATAGAATCCCTCTATTGTTATTTTGTGGCTTTATATTATTATTGTTAGGTCAGCTGGGTTATATTTTGACTCCTTAGACCTCCTATATATAGAAAGGAGGTTTTGTCATTTGTCTCATCGAAGAATTGTTCATTTATGTAATGTAAAGGAGGTGCCCCTCGAAGAGGCTGAATTCTAAGGCGTTGATCTATCTTTTCTATATTTTCTTGAGCTAGTTTCATAACATTTGGTATCAGAGCTTTGGATTCTAGGGTTTCGCTGCTCCAAACAGGTCATCATGGCATTTTCACTATAACTTTTTTCTGCGACGTTTCAGAAGCTAAGAAAAAACCCATTTGAGAATACATTGCGCTGAAGCTCGAGTCCAAATTTTAGAACTTTTTGCGCTATATTTGTGGAGATATGATCTGAGGAAGTTGGTGTTTTTGCAGACTCCTGAATTACATTCGAAACAGGTGAGCTAGGGAAAATCATCATAACTTTCTCTCTGAGCATTGGATTGAAATTTCATAAGAAGGTATACAAAGAAGACAGATTGTAGTTTCTTGTATATATTTTTCAAAGCCAAAGGTTGAAATAGTGACTTGGGACATGTCATACAAGTTCTCTCTACTGAACTAGTCTATAATCAATTCACTATGGGAGATTTTGCATAACTTATCTTTGGAGAATCCAATTTGGATCGGACTAGTGGCATTGGAAAGAGGACACAGAGGGCTACTGCAGGTCACAATTTCAGAACTGGATGATTTGAATGTATAGAGATACATCAGAGGCAATATCGAGCTCCTAGAAAGTGAAAAAAGGTGTGTAGATTCTTTTAAATTTTTGCTTAAGATTGGTTTGAAATTTATTTTGAAGGAATTCAAAGGGCATAGTAGAGTATTGTTATCGGTAACTAATGCCCCGAGGAAAGAAAATGAAAACACCTAGTAAGGAACCTGAAAGCTCTAGCATGACTCATGAAGAAGAGGAAGAAATGCTACATGATATATCAGAATTACAAGAACAAGTGCAACAAGTGTCACTTGCACAAAAAGCAATAGAATCTAAGATGGATGGTTTAAGGAAAGACGTAGAAGCTAAGATGGATTATTTAAAGAAGGGCGTAGAAGCCAAGATGGATGGCATGGAAGCTAAGATGAATGGCATGGATGCTAAGATGAATGGCATGGACGCTAAAATTGATGGCATGGATGATAAGATGGAAGAATTGACAATA
>APFE030160722.1:18356-32420 GCA_000404065.3 Pinus taeda
TTCCATGTTTCATGTTTAAAGAAGGTTATAGGCGAAAAGCTCCCAGTTCAAACAATATTTCCAGAACTTGACGAGGAATGAAAAATTATATTGGAACCGGAAGTAGTCACAGAAACAAGAACTCAACAGCTATGAAATCAATCAATTTCGGAGTATCTTATCAAGTGTAAGAACTTATCTGCTGAAGATTCCACATGGGAGGATGAGAATTTAATACAGAAGTATCCAGAACTACCCAAACGTTGAGGACAACACTTTTTTGAAGGAGAGGGGCATGTTGGGTCCCTATGATACTAGTGATTACCCCATTACTATTGTAATTTTACCCCATTAATATTGTTGTGCCCCTATTATCCCCATATTGTTATTATTGTGCCCCATAGAATCCCTCTATTGTTATTTTTGTGGATTTATATTATTATTGTTAGGTCGGCTGGGTTATTTGTGACTCTTAAAACTCCTATATATAGAAAGGAGGTTTTTTCATTTGTATCATCGAAGAATTGTTCATTTATGTAATGTAAAGGAGGTTGCCCCCTCGAAGAGGCTGAATTCGAAGGAATTGATCTATCTTTTCTATCTTTTCTTGAGCCGGTTTCATAACATCTTAGGATACCTAATCCGAGAACATGGAGAGTAGGAGACCTAATCAATAAGGCTCCTCAACTATAACTCCTGAACTAGCCAACAATATCTATATGCAACGACATGACCATGAATACCATCATCATGGGAAGGCCTCCAAGCTAGTGCAACATACTATCATCCAACCAAGGACTATCTACACCCCAACCATCATCTCCAAGCTAGTCCAAGCTAGTAGACAAGCCAAGGACCATCTCCAAGCTAGTCCAAGCAAGCATACATGCTAAGGACCATCTACAACTCATCCATACATAAGCCACCTACAACCACACATACACATGCATAACTTTTATAGACATTTTTGGGCACTACAACCCCAATCATAAATGTCCATAAACTGAGGGCTCCTAAGTCCCTAAAAGAGTTGCTTCACTACCTAAGGGAACAAGGTCAGCTTATTACATCATCTCCCATAAGTTCTCCATAACAAACTGCTCAAAAATGGTCAAAATTGGACCATACTGAATGCCCAGTGTAGAGGGTGCGATGCATATCACCTTCCCAGTGTAAAGGGTGTGATGCATACTAGATGGCCCCTCTGTAGGGTGCGATAGGTGAGAATGGAGAAATTGCAGAGACAGTTTGCGAGGTGGAAGATCATAGAATCTTCTAGAAACTTCCCCTCTGACACTTGCCTCTCTGATTTTGATCAAGGATGAGTAAGAGATCATCAATCTCCAAGTTGAATCAAGAACTATCAAAGAGAGGACACTAATCAAAATCCTAGAAGCTGACTCACCCCCTACAATCATCTATATATGGATCCCTCATCACAGATATCCAGAGGCTGGAATCTTGTATCTTGTAGAGAAGTGTTGTTGGTTTTCTTGTGAAACTTCATAGTGTTGGGTGATCTAAGCTTTACTTGAGGTAAAGAAGGGCTTTCTTGCTGGAGGATGATGTTGGGTCAAAACAATTGGCTGTAATCCTCTTGCTATTCTTGATATTAATAAAGCTATTCAAGTTTTCCTCCACATTTTTGTATGTTTGATTGTATATGAATTTGTGTGGTCAATACATATCTGGTCCTATGTTGTTTATGAATATAGATCTGTGTTCTTCGATAGTATTATGATGATTCCACAGGTGCTCTTTGAAGCTGGGCAGACGAAGAAGAAGTGGCAATGATCTATCAGGAAGGAGAGGAATCAGGCAAGGAACCAAGCGTAAGACTAAGGTTGGTGTCCTTTGTTCCACTCTTATCTATTTTTCATAAAGGAAAGCGAAAGTAGCTTTAACTTGTTTGTTTCTAAGATAGCTACCAGTCTTAGTGGGAATAGCAGCTCCGAGTGGACACTATTCCCGGTAACAAAATGGCGACTCCACTGGGGACCGAATAGATTGTTTGTTAGTCTCTTTTTTGTTTAAAAAACCAAGTTCAAATGAAATAGTAAAATGAGAGGTAAAAGTCACTTTTAAATTACCATTTAAGTAAGGTATTAGTTTTCTTAACTCATTTATCAAGCATATGTTTTCATTTCTAATCGGTTTGATAAAGCAATTGAACAAGTAGTACAATCTTTGAAAGAACAAAATGCTAACGGTGAATCAAGGAATCAATGACCATTATCACGATCAGTTTTAACGCGGAATTCAAGCTCGTTAAAAATTAAACATAAGCAATGAGCAAATGTTTCCCCCAGAGTTTAAGCTCATTTAAAAATGAACTGATCCCCGGTAAATAACCATTGTGAATGCATTATCATCAGCTTTTGAGCCTTGGTCGTGTTCTCATCATCACCTCCACTCTGTATTAGCCAATCATTTGCCTCCATTTGATTGTTTACCCCTTTCGAGGAACATCTGCAAAGAGTGATTTTGTTAGCCATCCTTGTGAAACTGCCGTGATTGAAAAATTCCAAACCTTATCGGGAATCAGCTGCTACCCAAAATCATCACTTATTCCTCGAAAAACGAGTCTCCTTTAAGCTCTTTTCAACTGACACGTAAAATATGAAAAGATTGTCGAGCGATTAGCCTCTCTGGATCGTTAAATTCATCAGAAGTGTTATCCCTACTCTAGATTTTAATCTTTTTGGACTTGAGGGATTATTACACAAAAAGATCGAGCGCTTGTCTTATTCGGCTCGTTAAAATTATCGAAAATTCATCCCTTTCATATTATTTTATGCTTTTTCGGACTTAAGGGATTATATGACGAAAAAGAATCATTGGAGTTTCCTTTCCATCCCTTTCAGACTCTCTAAAATTGAAAAGGACCGAGTTATCTTTGTTGTTAAACTCGTTGAAACAGAATAGCAACAAACTTGTCCAAATGGACGAGAACGAGTTTCACTGTCGCTAGGCTCGTTAAAACATAGTGACAGGTTCGCCCAAAGGGCAAATTATAGAACAAGCATATGTTATCCTCCTCAAGCTTGACAAAAATAAAGAGGTACTGGTCAACAATGACTGGGGAAAATTGGGAAGAAAACTTGAAGAAACTTTATTGGTAGCAAGTCGCTCTTGAACATGACACTTTCTCTTCGCATCTGAGTCAGGTTGGGTTGTTCCATTCAATGGTCATATCACCATTAGTCTGTCACACCATCCATCTTTGGGGTTAATGCTACCAATCCATTGTCAGTGTCGTCGGTATGTTCAAGAGAAGTCGCTCAGAGAATTCACCTGTGTCTCATCCGCTGCAATACATTCACGCTCCATTCTTTCATGACCACCAACCTGAACCCTGTATCATCAGATTGTTTTCACCTCCAAAATCATTTGCTCCATTCCGTGTCGTATATGTGGGATTCATTAAGGCCCTCCTACGACGAGTCACTTCTTGTCGACATCAGCTCACTATCCAAGAAGTCGACCTAGGAACAACCCCTTTCAGTACTTTGAAGCTTGCATGCCTCAATGGCAAGTTTCTCACTTTCGGCGATAGGTTTACATCAATGGCCTTAGACCAGAAGATTTTGCGTGGTGTTCGACGCCAAATCCCTTTTTCACACCACGCAAATTGTACTGTAGTACCTTGAGGATCATTGTCATTATTGGTGATCCCTCTCGCACCCGTTAACAACTTACATCATTGGCTGGTAATTAGGCGATGTCTTTCCATGTTCGACTCCAGAACATTTTTCACATGGATCAACTTATACTCCGAGTGAAGATTGAACAAGTTTTGAAGACCCCGGATCTAGTTTCATCCATCCAGGCTGCAATATATTCAGGAATATAAAGACATCAAATGTACATCATTGCCAAACAGATGATCATCCAAATCAAAGGATGATGACTCCGTCCGAATCATCAATTTGCTACACAGACGGTTGTCTGTCCTATGTACATGAAAATGAATTTATAAAGCTGAGCATGGGAATGCCCGCCTCAGCTAGATCATGAAAAATATTATGAAGATAATGTAATTGTAATTTATCTTATTACAGGTCGCCTCCCAACCTCGAAAAACTTTGGATCTCATGGTAAAGAAATTTCACCCGACATCAAAAGATTAAGGACTCATGCTTAGGGGCAACTATTATAGAAATTTTGGGCACTGCAACCCCAATCATAAATGTCCATAAACTGAGGGCTCCTAAGTCCCTAAAAGTGTTGCTTCACTACCTAAAGGAACAAGGTCAGCTGATTACATTATCTCCCAGAAGTTCTCCACAAAAAATTGCTTAGAAATGGTCAAAACTGAACCATACTGAATGCCCAGTGCAGAGGATGCGATGCATATCACCTTCCCAGTGTAAAGGGTGTGATTCATACTGGATGGCCCCTCTGTAGGGTGTGATGGGTGACAATGGACAAATGGCAGAGACAGTTTGCGAGGTGGAAGATCATAAAATCTTCCAGAAACTTCCCCTCTAACACTTGCCTCTCTGATTTCGACCAGGGATGAGTAAGAGATCATCAATCTCCAAGTGGAATCAAGAACTATCAGAGAGAGGACAATAATAAAAATCCCAAAAGCTGACTCACCCCCCTACAATCATCTATATATGGATCCCTCATCATAGAGATCCAGAGGCTGGAATCTTGTATCTTGTAGAGAAGTGTTGTTGGTTTTTTTGTGAAACTTCATAGTGTTGGGTGATCTAAGCTTTACTTGAGGTGAAGAAGGGCTTTCTTACTGGAGGATGATGCCGGGTTAGAACAATTGGTTGTAATCCTCTTGCTATTCTTGATATTAATAAAGTTATTCAAGTTTTCCTCCACATTTTTGTATGTTTGACTGTATATGCATTTGTGTGGTCAATACATATCTGGTCCTATGTTGTTTATGAATATAGATCTCTGTTCTTTGATAGTATTATGCTGCTTTGATTCCACAGGTGCTCTTTGAAGCTGGGCAGACAAATAAGAAGCGAAAACGATCTATCAGGAAGGAGAGGAATCAGGCAAGGAACCAAGCGCAAGACTAAGGTTGGTGTCCTTTGTTCCACTCTTATCTATTTTTCATAAAGGAAAGCAAAAGTAGCTTTAACTTGTTTGTTTCTAAGATAGCTACCAGTCTTAGTGGGAATAGCAGCTCCGAGTGGACACTACTTGTGGTAACAATAACCAACTCACATGCAACCCAAGAAACCAAGTTGACAACAATGACAATCAACCACACATTTGCAACATTGTATCACACATCAATGCCAACAATCTCCCCCTTTGGCATTGATGTCAACCCCTAAGCTGAAAAAATCATATGATCATCATCCTCACATTCTCCCCCTTTGACAACAATGGAAAATGGCTAAACATGTCAAGGATGAAGGTTATATACCCTTCTATATGCAAGGGGATCCATCAGCAAAAACATAAAATCCACTCAAAACATATGCAAGTGATGAACATGGAGTGAAAGACTAAACTACAACAACAATCCCCCTAAAAGACAGTGCACTAAACTCCCCTTAGACATAAGCTATGTCCAATCACCAACACACTAGTAGCAACATACATCTCCTAGTAGCAACAACAATAAACTCCCTCACACAACATCAGTGAAAATTGAAACACATGCTCTCTCCCCTAAAGCAACAACAACAAAATCCATGTCATAACAACAGTAGCAGAGCATTTCACCAACACATGGCAAAAACAACATTATGTTATCTCATTCGAGGAAATTTGATTTTAAAAGGTTAACATTGAATTTCCATGTCATAATATGTAATCCAATCAAAATCCTTTAAAATTCAAAAGAGATACATGTATGACTAGGCGCTGGCAATTTTTTTATTAGCATAATTTACCTATCTTAAGCGTGAGTGGTCCCCAAGCGACCCAAAATTACATTAAATATTAAAAATAAAATTAATATCTTATTCTATAAAATTTAAAGTATTGATAATATTTTTAATGACGTGTAACTAATTTGAATTTAAATTTACCTTTTTAATTTAAATTTCCTTAAATCTTGAGTAAACAAATTAATTTAAATATAAAAATATATATACCATTATTTTGAAAAAAGTGCATTTATTTGGTTAATTCAAATTTACCTTAAATTTAAAATTTAAACTCATTTTTAAAATTTTAATTTTATTAAATCTTTTGTTAATAAATTAATTCAAATATAATATACAAGGTTATCTAATTTTAATGACGTGTAAGTAATTTAAATTTAAATTTATTTTTTTTAATTTAAATTTAGGTACTTAAAATTTAATTATATATAAAATAATTATATATAATATATATATATATATATATAATATATAATATATATATATATATAATTAAACTTGTGTTATAAATCAATTTATATATTATCTATATAATATATAAATATAGTTATTTGATAAACATCACATTTATTTGGGTAATTTTGGTCAAAGTAAAATAATAAAAAGGATATATTAAAAAATTGTCTACATGGCATTATTTTATTAATTTCTTAATTTATTCTTAGGTGGCTATTTTTGAGTTGAAATTTCCTCTAATGACTAGCAGCAATAATACTACTCAATTCCATAGTAGCAACAACAAATATCCATCCACTCCTAAACAACAACATCAAATACATCTTCTCCACAATATACTCCTTAGCAACAAAAAAAAAACTCATATATCACTAGCAGCAATGCAACATCTCTCTGAAGTAGACATGGTAGAAACAACTACATGATGAGAAGTCACAACAATGTGACCAACCGTACTCCATGGAACATAAACATATCTATGGCTGAATGTGCACTGGTATACATGGATGTCAATGCCTCCTCACCATATGCAAGAGGCTACTCCACATGGACCAAAGACTATGATCAAAAGATATCCAACAAAGTAAATGGCCTCATAGGCTTATTACATGACTACAAGAATGATAATACATGATTGAAAAGGTACATCAATAAGCCCATATGTGGCTGAACTATGAATCACATGACTCTCTTCTATGCATCCATGACTCTAAAGTGCCCCTCCATGATAAGTATAAGAGTGTACATGAATAATACATGAAATACATGGCTTCAACAACACTACTACCAGCCCGTATGATCCGGATTTAAACAGGAATGCAACAAATTACAAATATAACCATACATATAGAGATGCAGCAGAAATAATACTTCATTTCATTACTGTAAAATACTGAAATATGCTTACAAATAGAAATGGAAATAAACTATCTAGGGTGATGGTAGCTTATCTCTGAGAAGAGACGTGGCGGCTACATGCCTCTGAACTATGTTACAATGAGGCTCGAAGGCCAATTTATTGTTGAGAAATAATGGAAAACCATAAACATCCAAAAACCTAACCCTAGAAGATGAAATGCCAAACTGTGGGCCCTGTTTGGGTAAATTGGTACATCAACTACCCGGGGTCGTAACTTTGGCATACGATCTCCGTTTGACATGCACAATATCTCGTTAGAAATATCTATCCGAGAAATACAACTTTGGGAAGAGAAACATTGATCCATGGGACATCGGCCATGGACCCATGTTGCTCCCCGTTTTCCCAAAAAACGTCTTTTAGGGCCTCAAAAAAGCTCTGGAAGTTTAGGACCCGAAAAATGGCTAAAAATAGTAAACTATGCTACAGTTAAGGAAACTGAAAATTTGAAAGAAACAATGGTGGGGATCCAAGTGGACTTGGTGGGTGGCCACCAATATCCACCTGGATCATTCCTCCCCCCTTAGGAAGCAATGGTCCCCATTGCATTGAAGTTCCTCCATGAGATGAGGAAACTTTTACTGAACTTGGTCCCTGGTGAGCCACTTGCCCTGGTGAAGGAGTTGGCCTACTTTGACAACTCGATACAGTTGGATAGTTTGTTGGCGAGTGTGCTTGCTTTGTGTGTCCATGATCTGATTAATTGCATCTTGTTCCATGCAAGCTGGATTTAACTCTGTGGGTGTGAGTTGTTCTGCAATGTCGGATGTGTCTAGTAATGGTGGAAAATATGGTCGAAGGTAGTCCACATTGAACACTAGATGCATGCCAAGGAATGGGGGAATTTTGAGCTCAAATGCATGTCTCCCACAACCTTGGTAATGGTGTAAGGACCATATTGGAGTGGTATAAGTTTCCGATAGGCTCTGGTAAGGCGTTCTTTTGAAAATGGAACCGGACTTTTTCACCCACCTGAAATTTGTATGGCACCCGATGTTGATCATGTCGCTTCTTGTACTTGGCCTTTGATTTCTTTAGAATGTCGTGGACCTGTTGGCGAATATGTTGGATGCGCTCAATGAATCTATTTGCCTTATCTATTTCGGATTGGACATGATTCGAATCTGTGTGAGTAGCTGCAAATAGCTTGGCCACATCAATGGGACATAGTGGTTGGAATCCCAAGCCCACCTGAAAAGGGTTGTGGCCAGTCAAGCTGTGGAGAGCCCGGTTATAGTTGTGTTGAACATAGGGGAGGCTCCCATCCCATGTGCATGGATTCTTTGAGTTGTACATGCACAGAATGTGTATGATCATCTTGTTGACAACCTCTGTCTAGCCATCAGTTTTAGGATGGAAGGTTGTGGATTTAGTTAATTTGGTGTCCAGCACCAACCAGAGACTAGACCAAAATGTACTAAGGAACCTATTGTCCTGATCTGAGATGATAGACTATGGGATCCCAAAGTGTACCCACACTCATTCAAAGAAGAGTTTAGCAGTGGTTTTCGCTGTGATATTCCTCTTGCAGGTTGCCATAATGGCCATCTTTGAGAACCTGACGACGACCACAAAAACACAGTCATTTCCATGCTTAGTAGAAGGAAGGCCCGACATGTAATCCATGAAAATGGATTCCCAAGATTGACTAGGGGTAGGAAGTAGGGTATAGAGGCCTTGCTTCTTGATGGTCGGTTTGGCAATGTCGCAGGCAGTGCATGATCTGATGTACTTCCTGACATCTTGTCGAATATTCGGCCAATAGAAATACTTCTGTAGTACTACCACCATTTTCTCGATCCCGAAATTCCCAGTAGATTGATTGTAGTGTGCTTCCCAAATCATCTTAGCACGCTCGCTTGAAGGAAGACAAAGGTGACCCAGGTGGCATTACAGGGCATCTTGGAGGTGAAATCTGGAACATGTTGATCCTCCAAGAGTGTTTTGTATGTGTGGCCAAATTTTGGGTTGTTTTTGTAGAGAAGTGGCCAATCAAAAGTGTCACGCCCACAAGGGTTGAGCACGGTGGTTAACACCATGATTGGTGGTCGGCTGAGGCAATCTGCAACATTATTGGTGTTTCCCTTCTTATACTTGATATTCAAATGGAACTGTTGTAGGTATGTGATCACTTTTGATGGTGATCATTCTACAATCTCCCTTGGATCTATATGAACTACAGGGGTTGGTGGTCTGTGTGGATGACCATTTCCTTCCCCAAAATGTAATTCTTCCATTTTCAGTAGACCTGCATAATGGAATACATCTCTTTGTCATAAGTGGGATACTTCCGAACTATGTCTGAAAGTGTCTCACTATGATATGCCACTCGATGCCTGTGTTGAGCAAGGACTACCCCAATAGCATAGTCAAAGGCATCTGTCTCGACCTCAAATGGTTGTTGCAAGTCTGGTAATGCAAGAACTGGTGCCGAGCAAAGGTGATATTTCAAATCTATGAATCTCTTCTATTGAGATTCAGACCAAAAATAATTTTGCTTTCGCTCCTCCCCTAGTGACTTGACTCAAGTGATATGGGAAAATCCCAACATGAACCTGCGGTAGTTTTTGGCAAGACCTAGAAAGTTGTGGAGCTCTGTCAGAGTGCTTGGAGATGGCTAATCCTGAATGACTTGGATCTTGGATGGATCCACATGCACCCCCCGCTCATCAATAATGTATCCGAGATATTGAACCTGGGTCATGCCAAAAGTGCATTTCTCCAAATTGGCACATAACCTGTGTTGCTGCAATGTTTGGAGAACCTATCGGATGTGGTGGAGGTGCTCTTCCCAACTCTACTTTAAGATCAGGATGTCATCCAAGTATACCACTACAAATGAGTTGGTGAATGGCCACAAGATGTCATCCATTAGCCTCATGAAGGTTGCAGGAGCATTTGTCAATCTGAAAGGCATAACCAACCATTCAAAAATGCCCTCCTTGGCTTTGAAGGTAGTCTTCCACACATCAGAGAGTTCGATTGGTACCTGGTGATATCCTCACTTCAAATCAATCTTGCTTGTTTTTTTCCCCTTCAGTTGGTCTAGGAGGTCATCAATCCATGGGATTGGGTACCTATTACAGACAGTGATCTTGTTCAGCGCCCGATAGTCAATGCAAAGTCTCCAAGTCCCATCCTTCTTCTGTACCAACACGATCGGGCTCCCACATGCTAGTGAACTCGGACAGATGTGACCTTTCTGCAGCTGCTCCTGAATCTGCCTCTTGATTTCATCGTTCTCCAGAATGAAGCACCAATAGAATAGTCCATTAGGCAGTGACACACCTAGGGTTAGATCGATGGAGTTCTTGACCTGACAGTGTAGAGGAACCCCTGCAGGGGAGGTGAATATGTCCTCGTACTCCTCCATGACCTTGTCCATATGTAGTTTTCGTGCGGAGGGGCATTTTCTGGAGGTTGTGGCCACCGTCTTCTTCTTTCCTTGAGGGCTATCATCACGAAAATAGATTTCCCGGTTTTGGAAATGAACTTACTGCATTATTTTGTAGTAACCAAAGAGATGGTGGTAGGCGGTGCTACCTCCGGTATCTTGTACAACTTATTTCCCAAAGTAATAATAACAACACGGGGCCTTGATTCATACACAACATGTCACTTCCAAAAGTATGGTTGTCCTAATAATACATCACAAACATCAAGGGGAGAAATATCACACAATACCTCATCCGTGAAGGGCTTGAGGTTGTATGGAAGGCGACACTACTAGCTCATGTAAAGATCTCGTCCTTGGTGAATCCACTTGATGGTATACGGTTGTGGATGTGTTGTGGTCAGTAAGCCCAACCACTTCATGACCTCTGCCGAAATGAGGTTCTTTTGGCTCCCGATGTCGACAATGAACTATAGTGGGGAGCTCTTTACCCACATCTGGGAGTGGAAGAGATGCTCCTCCTCCTTTGGATCTTCAGGTTCCTCCTTCTGGATCTTTGTGGTGGCAATGGTGGCATTGGGCTCCGCATCAATAATCTGTTTTGCTTTGTCATTCCCCTTGTCGGGTTCTGACTCAGAATTGGAACATGCATTTGATTCTGAAACCTTTAGCTCGGCCACCAGTGACTGTTTGGCCCAACACTCATTTGTGTTGCGAGTGGATCTCTTATGGAACTCACACCACTTTCCTGTGTCCGTTTTCAACTTCGTGGCGTTGTTCTTTTCTTGTAGCATAGGCTGGTTATCTTGGGCTGCCCTGCCTTGGCTTTTTCCTTTGTTCTGTGGTTTGGGGGCACCTTTCCCTTGCTTCAAATTTGCAGATCCAAAGTCTCGCTTCTTCTGTTTAAACTTTTCCTCAATCTTGACAACATATCGATATGTCGTGCTGATCGAGGAGATGTTCAGGAATTATATTTCTTCCTGTATGTACTTGTGCAAGCAGTTGTAGTATTTGAGTACCAAATGCTACTCTGAATCCTTGATACCTAACTTTGTGCGAAGGGTATGGAAAATATTGGTAAACTTTGGCACGTCTTGGTCCCTTCCCTAACACAGCGTGGTCCACTTTATGTATTGGTCCTCATAGCTTCGGACAAGGTAGTACTGCTCCTTGATGGCAGTCTAGAATGAACTCCAAGTGGGTGCAGCTAAAAACAGTGAGATTGTACTTTCATCCTTCTGCTCATAGTAGGTTTCCCACTAGTCCTTGAGGTGGAGGGTGGCTTTGAGAAGAGAAAAGGTAATCTTTTCCCAATCGGAAAAATCATGAACAAAAGAATACCCTTCTAGCAAATTTAACCATTTATCTACAGTGTCTACATCTATATGACCCTCAAATATGGGAATGTCAAAGTTAACTTGTACCTTAAATGGTGTGGCGCTTCCAGAGTAGCTATTGGAAGTTGATGTGTCGCCCCTGGGTAGTCGTTGAAGGATTTGGGCAAAGTTGTCCATCACCACATTCCTTTGTCACTCGAGGGCCTCTTCGAGCAAGATTTTGATAGGGTCTCCTACCCCCTCGTCTTTTTTCCATCCACCATGGGAGGCCGTCGGGATTTGTGAGGTTGGTCTTGCAAATGTTTGACCAGTTCAAGCCCTAACTCCTTATATCCCAACCTTGTTGGGGACATGCAAAGAAAGATAGAGAAAGAGTAGAAGGATCTGATACCATTGATCTAGATTTAAACAGGAATGCAACAAATTACAGATATAACCATACATATAGAGATGTGACATAAATAATACTTCATTTCATTACTATAAAATACTGAAATATGCTTACAAACAGAAGTGGAAATAAACTAGCTAGAGCGATGGTAACTTATCTCTGAGAAGAGATGTGCAACTACATGCCTCTAAATTATGTTACAATGAAGCTCGAAGGCCTATTTATTCTTGCTAAACAATGTAAAACCAAAACATCCAAAAACCTAACCCTAGAAGATGAAACACCAAATTGTGGGCCCCGTTTGGGTAAATTGGTACATCAACTTCCCAGGGTCGTAACTTTGGCATATGATCTCTGTTTGACACGCACAATATCTCGTTAGAAAGATCTATCTGAGGATTACAATTTCGGGAAGGAAAATATTGGTCCATGGACCCATGTTGATCCCAATTTTCCATAAAAACGTTGTTTAGGGCCTCAAAATGGCTCCGGAAGTTCAGGACCCGAAAAACTGCTAAAAATAGTAAATTATGCTACAATTAAGGAAACTGAAAATCTGAAAGAAACAACAGTGGGGATCCAAGTGGACTTGGCAGGTGGCCATCAATATCCACCTAGATCACCATATAACATGACTAAATATCATGACTCAATATAGAATATATGCCAAACATGGCTCTCATAACAACTCTCTCATCAATGCATGTCCAAAACAATGTCATGATACAAGTACATAGAGAATATGATCAACCACATGTCCTCTCTATGGCAGCAAGATAATTTCAATAAAATCACATATGAGACATGCCTCAACCTCCCCAAATCATCAACCATAAATGAATATATCAGCAGTAGTAACCGGCAGCAAGTAACAATACATAGTGGCCCAACCATAATATGCATCAGTAGAATCACGAACCAAAAACATATACCAACATCATGAATCATAAATATAGCATCGAAATAGCCCAATATATCAACTCTCTACAACTATATATGGCAGCAACATATCACGTCAATCAACCCAACATATCATCTCTCCATAATTGTACATAGAAGCAATAATAATCATCCAATGGAGTAAGAATATCTACAAGATACTCAATAACTATTAGCAACAAAATAAGCATATAATGATGTAATGTCAGAAGAAACATCATATCATAAATAAACATCATCTACCATCACAGAAATCGTCAACATCACCATATGTAGCAACAACAACAATATGAAAAACATCCAACATAAATATGAGCATAATTCAACATCATCATACTAATATCCATGGCACCACTGCATGCATAAAATATCAAACCAAGTTGCATAATACATGCAAACTGCATGTCAAACTAAATATGCAACATATAATCCATGCATCATCTAAACATAAACATTTGCACTAGATGAGCACAGAGCATGAGATGCATAGGCAACTCCTCCAAGGAATCATAATGCCATTTAAATATTGGAAGCATATAAGTGCTACCCTTGAACTTGTGTCATCTCTTCTCCTAATCACACCTTACCAAAGCCAACATTAATAGCCAAAATAAAATTCATAAAAAATGAATGTAACAAAAAACACTCCTCAACAGATAAATCTATTCATACACACTTCACTAGTTATGACAACACCATCAACGATTCTACATGCAAAAACAAGATGCACCATAGCTCCCCCTGAGGCCATGCAAGCCTCAAATTTTTCTTATTGGTCTTTGCTA
>APFE030160728.1:0-13939 GCA_000404065.3 Pinus taeda
TCATCTTGCAAAGAACTCAGCATTTCATTCTAGGACTAAACACATATAGCTCAAGTACCATTTCATACGATCAGTGTTAGAAGATGGAGAGTTGAAGCTAGAAAAGATACACACTAGCCAGAATCCTGCAGATATGCTAACAAAAGTTGTAACCAGGGAGAAACTGAGAATATGCTTAGTTTCAACTGGTCTTCAAGGATGACGATGAACATGAGAAATAGCCACGTCCAAAGAGGAGTCACTGTCCAGCTAATGAAGCAGAGGTGGAGTTACTACAATCATTCTCCAAGTGGGAGATTGTTGTTTGTGGAGCATGATTGTTTAGAGGTCTTTGTTTCAGCCGAATGTATACCCCAGGAAGTTTGTACATCCGCAGAGGTCTGGGGGGGCCAATCCCCCCCAGCTGGGGGGACCGGGGGCCAGCGGTCCCCCGATGGGGGCTTGGGGGCAGCGCCCCCGAAGCTAAAAACAGATGTAAAATTGCCTTGTAAAAGTATAGTAATTTCTAGTCAATTGGGCCGTTCATTAAGTGGATGATCTAACGGTAGAACTTGTGTTTAGTTTAGGGGTTTTTGCCCTAGAAGGCAACCCCTGTCTTTGTATGAGGGTATTGTATTGAGTCTGTGTAATATATGTGTATTCTCTGAGCGAGAAGCAGAGAGGTGAGACTATGAGAGAAAACAAAGGATATTATAGTGGGTCTGCTAGGTTGTGTCTCTTCATTTTGCTGGATAATAGAAAGGAAGGACTAGTTGTTCGGGGTGGATGTAGCCCAAACTGGGTGAACCACGTATATCTGTGTCTCTCTTCTTTTATGCATTTTCTGTGTTTATATTTCTGCAATATTTTATGTGTTCCATTGCTCTGTAATATATAATTTTATAACAATCCTGGTTCTATTTTAATTTATATTTCCCTTGCTGCAACTAAAAAATGTGGACTTGAAAAGAAAAAACAGAGTAAGGCCCTGTTAGTACAACTTGCCACAAGAGCTAAAATAAAATTTACTGAAATAAGTAAATATTATTCATTAAATATTAATAAAATTAAGACTTATTAATTTGAACCATTTTAACTCTAGGGTCTTATGATGTTCTTGTTGGTATGGATTGCTTAGAAGCACATAGGGTAAATTTAAACTATTTAGTGAAGTCATTTATATGCATTAATGATGGAGGGAAATAATGTACAGTGAAATGAATCCCAAGATCCATTTATGTGAGGAAAATTTATGCCTTACAATTAAATAAATATGCTCGAAAATGTTGCCAAATGTTTGCATTACAAATTGAAGATATTTCTAGCAACAATCATAAATCATATCTACATGATTATCCTATATTGGAGCAGTATAAACATGCTTTCCCTGGAAATACCATGACTCCCTCCAAGAAGAGATATAGACTTCGCCATTTCTCTCATTCCTAGAGAAGTTTCGGTATCCAAAGCCCTATATAGAATGAGCATTCATGAGTTGATGGAGTTAAAAATTTAGTTGCAGGAGTTGCTAGATAAGAAGTGCATAGGACCTAATGTATCACCTTCAGGTGCACCGGTTTATACATTAAGAAGAAATATGGGATCCTTATACTTTTTATACATTATAGGAAGCTTAATAAAATGACCATAAAAACTAGCATCATTTGCCTCAGATTGATGACTTTATTTAACCAAGTCAAGGGAGCTTCAATCTTCTCAAAAAATGATTTAAGATCCAGATACCAACATATTAGACTCAAGGATGAATATGTTCAAAAAACAACATTCAGAAGAAGATATGGATATTATGAATTTGTGGTACTCCCATTTGGACTCACTAATGCACCATCCACTTTGATGTGCTTGATGAATAGTGTGATTAGTCCTTTTCTAGATAAATTTGTCATTATATTCATAGACACATTTTTTTTACTCAAAGAGTAAAGAAGAACGTGATCAAGATTTTCCTATTGTTCTTCAAACACTTAGAGAAAATGATCTATAAGCTAAGTTTAGAAAATCTTCATTTTACCATAAACAAATTCAATATTTGGGAAGTTGTATCTAAGGAAGGGATTGTTTTGGATCCAGAATAGATAAAGCTATTGTTGAATTGCTAGTACCTAAGATGTAGTTGATATCAAGTCTTTTATGATAATTACATGTTATTACAAAAGTTTAATAAAAGAGTTTTCCAAATTTGTCACCCAATCACATCCTTACAAAAGAAGAGGACAAAGTTTGAATGGAGTCAAAAGTGTTAGGATAGATTTGAGAAATTAAAGTTTTTGTTAAATACTGCTCCAATCCTTAAGTTAGCTGACCCAATAAAGATTTGTAGTCTGCACGAATACATGTAAGGAAGGATTGGGGAGTGTTCTTAAGAAATAAGGTCATGGAACTAGCTATAAATATAAGAAACTAAAAGATCGTGAAAGTAATTATGTCACACATTACTTATAATTAGAAGCCATCATTCATGCTCTAAAAATTTCCAGACACTATCTCAAAGGAAGAAAATTTAAGCTAAAAATAGATAATGCCAGTATCAAATAATTATTTGACCAACCAAACTAGAATTGTAGACAAGAAAGATGGTTGGAATTCCTTATTGAATATGGCTTTGAAAACATACACATTAAAGGAAATGAAAACAAAATTGTTGATTTTGTGAGAAGAAATTAAATCATATCCGTGTCATTTCTACAACTAGTTGGAAAACAAATCTGATAGAAAAGATTAAATCAATTGCGTATTTCTGTCAAGAATACAAGAAAATTAAAGAGAAAAATTAGAAATATGAACTATTAGGTCAAGAAGAAAGTGATTTTTCAGTAAAGAATCAGGATTTTCTAACTAATAGTGACATAATTTATTTTCCTAATGAGTTGGACGTAAAATTATTTTTCCTAGATGAGATGCACAAGAAACCAACAATTGGGCATCTTGCTTACCAAAAATTAATAATTGTATTGAGGAAATGTTTTTATTGGCCTAACATGAAGACAAAAATAGCAGCAAGTTAAGGCTTCCCATCAACACCTAGCAGGACTATTACATCCTTTACCCATTCCAGAATGGAAATGGGAAGTAATATCAATGGATTCCGTTATTGGGTCACCAAAAATTAGGAGGGAATATGATTATATTATGTTAGTAGTGGACAAAATCAGTAAAGAAACACAATTTATTCCTATTAAATCTGCCTTCAAGGCCATTAGTATAGTAGAAATATTTGTGAAGGAGATACTTAGACTCCATGTCATTCCCAAAACTATGATTTCAGACTGTGATGCAAAGTTCACTTCTAAATTTTGGAAGGGTTTATTTGAAGGTATCAGAACAAAATTAAATTTTAGCATAGCCTAACATCCTCAAATTCATGGTCAGACATAAATGACCAATTAGATCTTAGAAGATATATTAAGAATGTATGTCATGGACAAGCCTACTAAGTGTGAATACTATCTCCACTTAGTTGAGTTTTCCTACAACAATGGATATCCGACTTCTTTAAATATGATACCTTTAAAATTATTGTATGGTAGATGATGAAAAGTACCTCTAAGTTGGGACCATCTTTACGATAGGCTAGTATTGGGACTAGATATGTTAAAGGGGATGGAACAAGTGGTTTATTAGGTTAAGCAAAACTTAAAATTAGCTCAATATCAACATAAGAGTTATGCATATTTGAAAAGAGTTCAAAGGGATTAAATATCTGTGATCATGCATAATTAAAAGTGAAACAAAAGAAAAGCACATTGACACTTGGAAATTGTTCCAATCTATCACCCATAAATTGTTGACCTTTTGAGGTGTTAGCAAGGATTGGACCAATTTCCTACCAACTTGCTCTTCCAACAAATATAAAAATTCGTAATGTATTTCATGTATCCTTGTTAAAGAAGTACGTACACGACTTAGCTCATGCAATTGATTGGAATGTTAAATATATAGAACCAAAGGGAGAATTTCTAGTAGAGCCTCCATATATTCTAGACTAGAGGATAGTCATGCTATAGAATAGAGAAATAGCTCAAATAAAATTTCTGAGTGGAAACATTTCACCCTAGAAGAGGCAACTTGGGAATTGGAGTATTCTTTTAAAGAATAATATCCATCTCTATTTTGAAATTTGGAATGAATTACAGAGTTTATGAACGACCATTAGGAGAGTGTCAAATTCAAGCAGGGGAGGATGTGATATTCCCTCAATCGAAGTTTATGTTGTAAATTTGAATATATTGTTAACTGTGATTGTGTTGCAACATTAAAGACTTATTTCAAAATATTTTATCAATGCGATAAAATAGAGAAAGGTTGAATTTAAATTTGTAGTTATAATGCTTTTAATAAAATAAAATATAAGGAAAATAATGGTGAAGATATACTTGGCTAAATGAGTTATGGATGCAAGTTAATGTTGGATATTGATTACCACTCATTAAGTCGTGGGAATTTAATATAAATGATTAAATTATTAATGATCATGGAAATAGTCGATCATTAACTTCCCTAAAAGAAAATAGGTTTCCATTGAGAGTGGTGAATTGGAGGTCGTAAATGAGCTACTAACTAACTGCCACTTGTTGGGTGAGGTGGAGGTAGTTACTGACTACTAATTGATTGGTAAGAGGGTAATCCACTTTTTGTCATCTTTTTGGTGAGAGTCATGCAGTATTGAACTAGTGAGAGGCAAGAAAGGACAAAAGTGTGAAAAATAAAAAGGCTTGCAAACTTAGTGCTCGGGGGGAGATTGAGCTTAGGTAATTAAAAATAATTCCTATAGGGATTTCAAGTGTACATGTAGTTAACCTTGATGATAGTAAGTAGAAATTCTATATACATCATAGAATTATAAGAAAAAACTAAAATCACAAAGATTAGATAATCTACAACGATTTATATTTGGGTTAAACCAAAGAAGGCTAAAAAAATTATAAATATTCATTATATTGTCAAAATAAGATCTAATCACAAAAATACACTATTGAAATATAGGATTAGTCAAATATGACCATGGTAAATGTAAGCAATAGAATTTACAAATGTTTTTCAATGTCTGGGAATACGTCTTCTTGTTAGTTGATTACAGGAGAAGATTTAAGCCTTGTAAATATAGACTTCCTGAAAGGAAGTAACTGAGGAAAAAAACTCTAACAATTGTATAAAAACTACATAAGACCTTGGTATCTTGTCCTCAAACATAGAAGTCATGCTCAGGTAGATAAGATAATCCAAGATTTCAAAGACATCCGACCTGGAAGAGAAATATGAATTTCCTATAAGTTGTAAAAGAACCATTCCTTAACAGTGAATGAATTTTTTTCAAAAAAAACATAAGGGAGTGTTACCTATTGACATACATGCAAACAAATATTTTGATAATTAAAAATTAGTACTTGGAATATTATAAGTATACAGTAAAAGGAAAAGAAAACTTAACATTACAAAGAAGACACCTAGAGGAAAAATTATAAACCTAGTGCTTTGTTAACCTCCTAAAAAGAAAAAAATATTAAAGGAATTTAGTAAAAGGCCATGAATACTCCTTCAGTTGAAAGCTAGAAAAGAAATACATAGAAAATAACTGAACTACAAATAAAAATACATTAAGGTTTGAAAATTTGTAAGCATTCTTATGACAGAAATAAGGAGGAAAAGTGAAACAAAATTCTAAATAAAGTATTATATAAATACCTTTATAAGAATTCATATAGGGATAGAAACTCTATGGATGTTTGATTAAAATCCCTTCAAAATAACCTTTTAAAATACATTTTCTATGTAAATGATTCTAAAAGTCAAATCTGTATAATGATTATATGACCTTGGAGGTGGGGTTTGAAAGAGACCCATCACAAATTTCACCCATAACACCCATAAGGTTAGGGTTTTGAGTATGATACTTAGTCATAACCTTGATTAATTAAAACTTAAAAATATTGCATTGAAACAATGGAGTGAAAGGTTATTTATATGACCTACATAAGATTGGAATTGTTCTAGGCTCTAGAACTTAACCAAATAAATCCACTAAGACAGAGAAGTCTCCAACACATAGAGTGAAATAACCTAAGGATATAAGCAATTGAAAACACTAGTAGAAGATCAAATATATTTACAAATAAATATAGCTCTTTATTAATCAAAATCATTACAGGGTGATTTCAAATACCTAATTATCAAATTGACCACATAAATAAACACCCCATGGCTTAGAGAGAAATGGATTGAGTTTGACTGTAACCATTAAGAAAAAATTACATAAATAACAGAAAGGAAAGATATTTGGGAAGAGAACAACCATATAATATATTCTTTATTTGCACAGAGATAAATCATGCTCCAAAGGAGTCGATAGAGCTAGAAAAGGAAAATATCATCTCGAGAAAATAAAGCAAAGAACTAACATGGTAGAAACCACAAAAGCATAGAACCTTGAACTCTAGGGTCAAACCCTGAACAATTATCTCTGTAAAATGTTAGTCACAATAAATCTTGTGAATGATACTCATAGTATTTACCTCTTAGAATATGGAACATAGAAACTATAATATATCTCAACTTCCCAAGAAATACATAAAAACTCTCGCAAAATATTTCATGGTTGAAGGTGTGAACCATAAGAATAAGTCGATAACTAGGTTAAATACCTCTATATACACCTAAATACATGACAAGGAAAGCAATAATTTTTGAATGAATAAATTGTAGCAGATAATTGTAAAATAAAATGATTATAAATGAGAATTTATCGAGTGAAAATGAAAACGGTTACCTCTCACAAAATCCGAGAAGGAGATGGATTTATTTAGTAAAACAATCTTGCATGGGTGGAATGATGAAAGAGAGAGAAGGAGATGGATTTATTTAGTAAAACAATCTTGCATGGGTGGAATGATGAAAGAAAGGTTAGATAAAGCAAAAGTACTTCAGCTAAAACATACACAAGGATCTCAAGGGCTTAGGGTAAAATTTGTTGCAGAGCACCAAATCTCTATCCTAGAGGAAAACATATGATCAATCAGATAATACAATGGTCAAAATAGTCATTTGAGACATTGAGGAAAAAACCTAATCAACGTGTGTCATAGATATTTAGGTTTTGAATCTTAATTGTTGGTGTCGACGTTTGATGAAACCTACATGTCAAGGCCATGAAAAGACATGAGTATGTGGAAATACACACTATTGCCTTAGGACAACTAGAATCACGACCACGGTGTAGTAATATACCACATGGAAACTACAAGTTTAAACATAGAAACATATAACGAGGACCTTCAAATAAATATTACAATAATTCCAAGTGTTACATGAGTTGTCGTGTAATAATATATTGTAGTGTAAGATAGATCTTAGTGTATGTTTCATATAAACACTCATAGCATAAATCAAACATTTACGAATATATGAGTTAAATAGAGACCTAAGTTGTGGCCAAGGCCCAAATTGAAATCAAGGGCACCAAGTTTTCAAATAAAATAAATATGGAAATAATGTAATATCCCAAAATGATATAGGGTTATAAATAAAATACTTTTTTTCCCTAATACTTTAGTTTTGAAGTTTTAGAAACAATTTTAGAAAACGTTAAATTAATTTTTGTTACGTTTAACCACTTTAAGTCTACGAATATATGAGTTAGATAGAGACCTAAGTTGTGGCCAAGGCCCAAATTGAAATGAAGGGCACCAAGTTTTCAAATAAAATAAATATGGAAATAATGTAATATTCCAAAATGATATAGGGTTATAAATAAAATATTTTTTTCCCTAATACTTTAGTTTTGAAGTTTTAGAAACAATTTTATAAAACGTTAAATTAATTTTTGTTACGTTTAACCACTTTAAGTCTTTCTTTGATCACCTCTTATATTTTGACCATTTATATTTTAATTTAATTATTGTGATTTTTATTCCAATAATCATGCTTCCATTTCTTATAAGGTTGATCAACTCTCATGCTTACTATCTATCTGTTTCCGAGTCCCTGAAGATGGGTGAAGTGTCCACTTGAAATGTTGGATAGGAAAGACTTGCACACAGTTCATATCTGAACGTTTCAAACAAGGTTATAAATAGATAAATCATATCTTAAAGGATAATTTTATGGATTTATCATTCAAATAAATTTGTGTATGGATTTCGAATCTAGTAGTTATTAATAGTGTTTTAAATCAGAAAACAATAAAACAATGTTCCCATAATATATTATTATTCTTATTATTAAAAACAATATTGGTATGGTTTTTTCGGGGTCTGTTACAATGAAACACTTAGTGATTTTTATTACATTGGATTGTGAGTCCAAGGAATTATTAGATTTTGATAACTTAAATAACTTCATGGGTTATGGAATGTTGAGGAGCCTTCTAAATTATTTTGGAGTCAAAGGGACCAGGTTCTTCTTAACTCTAAGATTGATAGTTCTGAATTTTGCATTAAAATTTTGTGCAAACAAATAAACTATTTCCTTGAAATTAAAATATTCATGGACACATGAAACATTTTCTAGTTTGATGTTCCAAATATTGTTATTTCTCTTCTCTTCTAGAGACAAGTTCCAATACCACTATATGTAGTCAATGAACAATTTTTTCTATTTACGCGAGCAAGTGAATTGAATGTGAGACAATGAAATGAATCTTTCTCTCTTCTAGAGGTCATCTGTTTGTTGTAATTAATAATATATGACTAGTCAATAAAGACATTTACTGAGTCTTAGTTGCTAACTCCTCATTCTCAAGTACAATTACTAATATGTTATACCCTCTCGTGCCATTTCGTTGGATGAGGAAAATAATAAGTAGAACTTACTAACTAATTTTTGTGCTTTACGAGTGGTGATGGAGCACAAATGTCAAAGTATGATTTACATCATGTCTCCTTTACCTAGAGATATATTTCTTTTATTGATCCTTTAGGTTGTCTCAAAATGAGAAAAAAGAGAAACGTGAGAGTAAATGTATCGAAGTGATTCTCTAACATGTGATTTGTGTAATTCATGTTAAGTAATGACATGAGGTGGAGATGAATGGACTATTTGGAGTTTCGTGTTGTGTGGAAGTAAAGTGTGCACAGGTCAATGTGCAGAAGGGAATGTGTTGAAGGTGTTGACAATAAAAGTATTGTATTCTTTTCTAACAACTCCCTCAAATATCACAATGCAGGTGAGATAATGGGACATATCATGGTGTTTAAAGTTCTAGGTGTACTACCTCTATTTATGTATAGTAAACTAGTATGTTGAAAATAAATAGAAAAGATAAAATTTTAGATAACATACAACCTAATTAAACAACATAAATATGTACAATATATAAAAATTATAGGTTATAAATTGAATAGTAAAATAAATTAACAAGTAAATTTGTAGGAAAATTTATAATAATACTCCACCATCGTGAAGTGCATATGAGTGGATTATGTGGAGTCTCATGTTGTGTGGGAGGTGAATATGTGTAGAAGTATGATGTGTGGAGGTGGGTGTGTGGAAGGACTTTGACAAGAAAATAATTTTATGCTTCACTAACAACTCCCTCAAACCTCATAGCGTAGGTGAGATAATAGGGCATATCCCAATGTTTAAAGCCCTAAGTGTATTATCTTTATTTATGTACAGTCAACTAGTATGCCAAATATAAATAAAAAAGATAAAATTTTAAATAACATGCAAACTAATTAAATAACATAAATATGTACAACATATACAATATATATAACAATAATAGGTTATAAATGGAATTTTAAAATAAAACAATAAGTAAATTTCTAGGAAGATTTATAATAATGCTCCATCAGTCACAATATCATGCGAAAATTTCATAAAAATAGCATAAATTAACATAGATTTTGGTGATAAACACCAACAAACCTGCCCATAAATTTGATGAGGTATCAGTAAACGTTTTCAGAAAAACATGCCAAAAAATAAGGCTACTAAATGGTTATTTTATTTTGAAATGAAAGAGTACAACTAGTTGTCTTGGTCAATTCCTATGAGAATCTAGACTAAAAATCTATCCTAAAATGTTTAATATGTCACAGATTCATACATAAAGATTTGAATGACAAAAACCAAACAAAACAATATGGTTGGGCTAACTTGGATATCTCTGATATGGTTGAATCAACAAAATCTTCTAGAAAATTGGACTATTTAGCATTGATATAATATATATCAAACCTTCTAATAGTATTAATTGATGCGATCAAAATAAAGATAACCTCGATCAAATCAGTCTAAAAATATATATGCTTTCTTCCTCCTTGTCACTGCTTGAAATATTGTACTACCACCAAAGTAGGTAAGCCCTTGTAGTGAAGAGTGAAATATATCATGTGAAAATGGAAAATTTTGGATCTTATGCATACCTCTTCTAAATATTTTTCCATCCCCTCCTTTTGTTCCCTCTAGTAGACTTTTATTCTCCTTCAGAAGTTAAAGCATACAACTATCTTGTAATTAGTTTATTCTTTAACTCTTTTCAATTTGGGAGAGGGAATTTAAGGAGTTTTTTTAATTAATTTTAATTTATATTGGTAGTTTTCCCCCCGCTTTATACATATTTTCATAAAGTATTGTCATCAAAACTTGTGACTCCTATGGGATAAACATATGTAAATATGAAATCATCAAGTAACATTATCATCATAAAAACATGCTTATAAAACCCCATATCATTAATCATCACATAAACTACCATATGAAAACACTTTTTCCTCCCATAAAAGTTAATATCATCAAAATATATGCCATGACCAAAAGAATAATAAATTCTCTAAAAAATATAATGAATATTTTAAACAAAAATATGTCTACATGAATTCAAAAATAACAATAAAATAAAACTAGAATATCAAGACAACTCAAGGTGTCTATTAGAACCATCATCATACTCTTTTCCCCCACTATTTTATCCTCCTTGTACCTCCAAGTATGTATCTTGGAAGGAGACTTCCCTCTTTCCACCTATTTTTGATGCAATGGTATGGGAATTTGCAGATGTGGCTACATATGGGGAGTGTGTAGGTAATGCAAACATGCATAGTTTTCCTCCTACAAAGTGGGGAGGTGAATGGATAGGCTAATTGGAAAGACAAGTCATACCGTGCAACAGTGGTAAATGTGTAAGATGAGTAGCAATCATTGGAGGAAATAAATGATGAGAGATAATGGGCCAATGGGAATAAATAGATGATGGTATGAAAGGATTTGTGTCCAACCCATTGTGCTTGATAGGATGTTGTTGAGGGAGTTGAGGCTATGGGGTCTCTGCAATGTTGGGATGAGGAAGATGTATGTTTTTAAAGGCATGCGGGGTAGGAGGATGAGGTGGAGAGCCTCTAAGATAAATATGTCCAATCTGAGTAAGTTGGTTGAACTCCTTTTAGTTTTCATCAAAATGTATCAAAAATATGGCCCTCTTATTTTTACTCTTCCTCCAACACATGGTTTTTTTTGCCACAATCTCTCCACTCATCTCGAGAGCCTCTACTAACTCAAATCGCTTAAATGGCGATTGGGAGGCATAGTAACAGTTACAAGTAGTTTCTCCATCCCCTTAACATGTCGATCTTGGGTTTCAACAAATATTTTGGGCTACAACACACAACAAAGCTCCAAATTTGGCAACAATCCTGAGATTGGTGGGCGGTATCCTTGCAAACTACCCTCACGTAGTTGGAAGATTCAAGAAATGCCTTGGGATGCGGTTGATGTCACATATCATAAATACACCAACCCACCACCTTATGTTTACAACTATACACCGTATTTCATAATACATATCGTATACCACATTTATTATGCTATTTTAAAATGTTTGTCATGTATTATCCTTTGCAACAAATACAACCAAATGTCAATTGCCATGGAAACCATACATTACTACCAAATTTGTTGCATGACTACCATAGTAATGTTTAATACTTTGGGTATAAAATATTATATTCCATGACATATATTGGAGTATACAATGTGTTTTGTATAAAAATTGTTAATACAAAATTGCATAAGATGTGCATGGCTCACCTATCAAATTATCAAAATCTTTTCACACTTAAACTTTGGTGTTATAAAATATATCCTCAAAGGTTTATAAATTGCACCTTTTTTGCTTTTTCCTCAGCACATAATTAGACGAGAGTCATAATATCAATCATGAAATATATTTCTTTTCAGCAATTATGTGACAACATTTTTCTTGTAATGTTACTATGTTAAAGTGTAGCCTTCATTCTCACATGATGAGTACACATATCAAAGTGTACTGAAAGAATATGCATACCTTCAATACATATGTAAATGGAAACACATAAGTTTTTAATTCTCCTTGTGACACCATATGCTCGTAAAAAAATATGAGGCTATGAAATGATTTGAGATGTCATGTTCTTATCACTCCAAAAGTGGGGAGAAACCACCTACCATGATTTATTAAAGATTTACTTTTATAGTGTGCATATTAAACCCTTGAGAGGAGGAATAATGGTGTGATGCAATGTTTTTCACATGCTTGAAAAGGTGACTCATACAACAATCATGAGTCAACATCTGGTGGCTTCACAAGGACGCTTGCATGTAACATCCCAGAACTCAAAATCTATGGGGTCAAGGAGTATATGAGATTGGTAATAGTGAGAGAGGGTAGGCAAGTTTCCATGTAATGTATGGAATTAGGGGGTACAAGAAAAGGGGATTGGGCTTGGCCTATAATGTTCTTATGTAGAGGATATGATGAGTAGTATAACATCATAGTGCACACTAATAAAGAAGCATATTGTTTTCCCACTTAATAATAAATCAACTTATTAAAAAGAATTAACACAAAGTTTGCAGAAATTGTGACATCTAACAATCCTATTAGAAATGATCTAGACCTAGGGAGGATAGTACTATACTCAATCATGAATGATACAAACAAAATATAAGAAATATAACTAAAATAAAAGCAATACAGAAAAGAAAACATACAAACAACAACAAAAATTCAAAAGAAATAAAAATGGTATGTACTAAAGGAAGTGTAAAATCATATTTATTTCATCCTTTATTAGCTTGAATATAGCGTTTGAGGTGTGACACATTGGTAGTGTAGGAAAGGAGTCATTCATTATCATATTTTAGCGAATGAGTGTTTCTTCCAACAGTGGCCACGATCACAAAGGGACCTATCCATAAATTTTGAAACTTAGAATGCTTCCGTTTCTCTGTGTCAGTAGAATCACACAATAGAAATTTTTGTCCAACTTGGAAGTTAACATTTTTAGACATTTTATCAAAATATTTTTTAATACATTGTTGTCTAATTAATTTTCAAATTGTTTGTCCAAAGCCAACAAAGCAAGGACTCATCGGGGTACATTAGTGGAATTCAACTCATCATCTTGCACTGCTAAGTGAAAAGAATGTTGGCATTATGTTTCTGGTATGGTTATATGTTACAGATGTTGTACTTGATGGCAACACCCATGGCATGGCTCTCAATATGATGAGAATTAAGAAGTACGCAGGAGAAAATTTCACGGAATTTTATGCAGAGAAAAGTTTATAAAAGTTTATTTCATGTGGAGAAAAGTTCACGGAATTTTATGCAGAGAAAAGTTTATTTCATGTGGGAAAACTTACCTTTGGTCCATGGTAGTTAGTCCTTGGAATTTGAACCTATGGTTTTTGGACCATGGCATCTCGACAGACGTGTTGATCCCTAGTATTGAGTTGATGGTATTGGTTTGTTATGGTTTTGGCCCGTGGTATTCGTCCATGATTTGAGGAAGAGCTTGCCTATATAAAGCAAAGGAGATCATTTGGCTTGTGTATGCTTTTGGGTTGAATATCTTAAGATCTGAAATATTCGGTTATTGTTTCAAAAGCTCGATCTATATGAAAGTGAAGTGGAAAGCGAATCTGTGAAGGGTGATCTCTCGAGCACTGCAGCTGCGGAAGTGCG
>APFE030160728.1:19474-50292 GCA_000404065.3 Pinus taeda
CAAACCATTGCCCAGGGAGGCTTTTGAATACCTCAGGCAAAAGCTGGGGGTTGTTGATGCATCATCTTATTGTTGAGACTCTTCTGATTGTTGGTTGTACGCATGATTCATCTGGGGTATATGCGTACATGTGCTGGCTTGCGACACAGGTTCAGGGGAGAATATAATGCATTGTTGGCATTATGGAGGATGTACAAAAGGAGATCATGGGAGCTGGTCTGAATATAGATGCAATATGTCTCTATCTCTTTCTTGGTCATTCAGGGTGTCTGGTGGTTTATGGTTCTTCTTTGCAGATCTGGTTCATATTCAGGGGGAGCATGTTCTTAGGGGGAGCATAACCCTTTGCCCTTGATGTCAAAGGGGGAGAATGTCGCTGAAGTTTTTGAGGTTGCCATCAAGTCCAAAGGGGGAGATTGTTGGCATTATGTTTCTGGTATGGTTATATGTTACAGATGTTGTACTTGATGGCAACACCCATGGCATGGCTCTCAATATGATGAGAATTAAGAAGTAGGCAGGAGAAAAGTTCACAGAATTTTATGCAGAGAAAAGTTTATAAAAGTTTATTTCATGTGGAGAAAAGTTCACGGAATTTTATGCAGAGAAAAGTTTATTTCATGTGGGAAAACTTACCTTTGGTCCATGGTAGTTAGTCCTTGGAATTTGAACCTATGGTTTTTGGACCATGGCATCTCGACAGACGTGTTGATCCCTAGTATTGAGTTGATGGTATTGGTTTGTTATGGTTTTGGCCCGTGGTATTGGTCCATGATTTGAGGAAGAGCTTGCCTATATAAAGCAAAGGAGATCATTTGGCTTGTGTATGCTTTTGGGTTGAATATCTTAAGATCTGAAATATTGGGTTATTGTTTCAAAAGCTCGATCTATATGAAAGTGAAGTGGAAAGCGAATCTGTGAAGGGTGATCTCTCGAGCGCTGCAGCTGCGGAAGTGCGGAGGCGCCGCAGGAGGCGCCGCAGGAGACACCGCAGCACAGGAGGCGCCACAGGAGACGCCGCATCGCAGGAGACGCCACAGGAGACACCGCAGGAGGCGCCATAGGAGATGCCGCAAGAGGCACCGCAGGAGACGTCGCAGGAGGCGCCACAGGAGACGCCGCAGGAGGCGCCGCAGGAGACGTCGCAGGAGGCGTCGCAGGAGACGCCACAGGAGGCGCCGTAGGAGATGCCACAGGAGGCGCCGCAGGAGACACCACAGGAGGTGCCACAGGAGACACCGGAGAAGGCACCACAGGAGGCGCCGCAGGAAACGCCACAGGAGGCACCGCAGGAGATGGCGCAGGAGGCGCCGCAGGAGACGCCGCAGGAGGCGCCGTAGGAGACGCCACAGAAGGTGTTCTGGGTTTAGTTTTCTGTTATTTTGGATCTGGTTATCTGGGTGACTTACTGGTACTTGATGATCATTTGATATTTATGGATCCAGTTTGAAAATTTATGAAAAGTGGTCCTTGAAAGAAAAGAAGTAGGGTGTTGTAGCTCCCTTCCAGGAGAGACTGGAAAACGAGAGAGAGTTGTAGCTCTCTGCAGGTTGCAGCCTGCGTACTGGTAAAGGACTGCACCAGTACAAGACCATTGTAAAAGGAGTTTCTAATTTGAAAGAAGATAGAGACATATTGCAGCAGGTGGTTTTCACCCACATTGGGTTTCCACCTTATATCTAGTGTTCTTTGATGTGACTGTCTGTTTTTCTTGTTCATGCTCATTGTTTTATGGTACTGATATGCAAAAATAATTCAAAGTATAAATAAGGAAGAATTGTTAAAAGGACTAGATAATACTGATTCACCCCCCCTCTCAGTATTATTTTCAACAAAGAAGTTGACTCAAGTTAAACAAGAATGAAAGCTTCTTTGCCATAAATGATTTGAAAAGGAGATAACTGAGTGCTTGATTTGGTAGTGGGTTTGTCTGCCCATAGAGCATAATTTAACTGAGTATGTCAGTTTCTTGGCTTGTCGTTAATTATCTTTTTGAGGATTTTAATCATATTTTTATTGGTAGACTTAGCTTTGCCATTACCCTGTGGGTAATAGGTGGAGGAAGTATAATGGTTAATGATATATTTGACACAAAACTGAGTAAAATTACTAAAGATAAAAGGTGGCCCACTATTTGAATCTATCTCAAGGGGTAAACCAAGTCTGGAAAAAAAAGTATTCTCAAGAAATTCAATTACATGTTCATCTCTGGCATTCTTCAATGGTACTTATTTGGACAATTTTTTGAAATAATGTATGGCAGTCAAGATGAAGACATTCCATGCAGAAGAAGGAGGAATGATATGACCAATAAAATTTAATTTCCATTCAAAGAAAGGAAATTGAGGATTAACTAGATTTACGGGTAGTGCATAAAACGTTTCTCTTCCTGCATCCTTCTGACATTATTTACAACTTTGAACAAATTCATAGCCATATCTAAAGTTGGATGGAAATTAGAAGCTAACTGTTAAGATATTATGTGTTGTAGATTTGACAGTGAAATGGACACTAATATGCATATTAGAGTAAGTGTATCCATGGAATACTTGCAATAATATGCTAGCTTCTTTTTCATCAACACAGTGTAAAAAGAGTCCATCAAAAGATTTACGAGAAAGAAGAATGTTGAGAACTAAATATTGGAGGGTTCAAGTCATAGACTTCTTCGATGAGACATATCTAAATTATCAAGACACCTTTCATTTTGAAAATAGAAAATGATATATTTATACCAAGGATGGCCTATAAGGCCAATTTGATCTTTATTGAATAAAAAGAAGACTAATAAGGAATGATATTTAATAATTCCTTCATTTGGCTCAATATTTTGGGCCAAACCATAGGGAAAGATCACATCCCTTGATTCTTTTGGTTGTGACAATTGTTAGATAATTTTCTTGGTTTTTCACAAGCGAGTGAGCTAAATTTCCAAACAATAGAGTATAAGAAAGAAAAATTTCCATAGAAGGCAATGGAATCTTACCTTTGTGTGCTTGTTAAGAATATAGTGTCAAAATTTCTCTATATATTTTCCGAGAGCGTATGTTTTTCAATCACTCAGTGTTTCAAGTTGTCGTCAGATAATCTTAGACTCATGAAAGCTATAGGATTTTCTTCATTTTGATCATTCCTATATAAAAGAATTCCTAAAATGCCTTCTTCTATTGCAATGGTGTATATGATAAAATCTTTGGAAAAGTATGTCATTGCCAAGGAAGGTATTGAAGTTATGGACATTTTTATGGCCACAAATGTTTTTTTCTCTATAACATACCATTGAAAGGTTCGATCATGTTTTATAATATTTTGAATGGGTTTAACAATTTTAGAAAAATCATGAATAAACCCTCAAATAAAGTTTAATGTACCCATAAAATATTGAATTTGTTTTTTGGTTATAAGGGCTAGTAAATTCTTAATAGTGCCAATTTTGTCTAGGTCAATGTTGACCCTAGTTTCAAAAACAATATGACCGAGTAATTTTCTTGAAGTAACTCTAAAAATTGACTTCTTAGTGTTTAAATACATATCATATTTTCTATACCTTTGAAACACCTATCTAAGATGATCAAAATGGTATTTATGAGACTTGGAATAAATAATGAAATCATTGAGATAAACCTGAATGATCTTCCTGATAAGGTCATCAATTTGTTTTGGCATATCTCTCTAAAATGTAGTACTTGTAGAGTTAAGCCCAAAGGGCATGTGTTGATAGGAAAGTGATCCCCATCATGTGGTAAATGTGGTTTTGTACTCATCTATCTTCCTAAGATGTATCTAGTTGTAACCACAAAAACCATTAAAAAGCGACATCATTTGAGACCCCACTACCTTTTCCAAAATCATATCCATATTAGGGAGTAGAAAATTGTCTTTCACACTTTATTTATTTAAAGAGTGATAGTCCATGCATAAATGGATCTCATTAGTTTTGTTGTGAACTGTAATAAGTCTAGCCACCCATTTAAAGTATTTTAAAGGAAAAATAATATGGGTAGATAGTAACTTATCAATATCTTTCATAATTGTGGCTTCAAGGGTGAGGTTGACAAGTATTTTCTTTTGTTTGGCGAGACCAACATATTCATTGATTGGAATAGTTTGTTTAATTATAACATGATAAAAACCATGTAAGTCCTTGTACAACCAAGAAAATGCCACTAAATTCTCAAAAAATGTCTAAGAACCTTTTGTTTTCAATATCTAAACATTGGGCCGTGATTTGTATCATCTTTGTCTCTTTTGTGCTCCCAATGTACATGGATATGGTTTCTCCTAATTTTATTTTTTACTCCTCTTTATGCCTCTCTTTATTGTTTAACACATTATTGAGCAAAACAAAACATCAAGGGAAGAAATCCCTTTAGGATAATTATTGTCTTTAATCAAAATGATCTCCTTATTATTAGAAGGATATTTTTCAATGAATGAGAAAATTCCTTTTAGAAAGATGTTGCCTCTAAGGATTAGCGGTGTATAGAGCCGAGAAATCAACTAAGGTATTAAATTAGATGCTCGAAGAAAAGATCTAATTCTTCTTGGCCATGAGACCAAATGACATTGGTGTCATCCACATACCTCTTCCAGAGCTTTGGCAAGAGCCGGGAAGAACCTAGAGCCTTGGACTCAAAATCTTCCATAAAAAGATTAGCAACAACAAGAGATAGGGGGAAGCCCATGGCGACCCCACAGGTTTGCTCGAAGAACTCTCCCTCAAAACTAAAAAGGGTGGAAGTGAGGCAGATCTCAACTAACCTGGCAGTGTCAGGGTCAGTTCGGCGGTTAATCACCTCCATGGCCTCCTTAATAGGGATGCAAGTGAATAGGGAAACTACATCCCTTGATTGTTTTGGTTGTGACAATTGTTAGATAATTTTGTTGGTTTTTCACAAGCTAATGAGCTAAATTTCCAAACAATAGAGGCTAAGAAAGAAAGATTTCCATAGAAGGAAATGGACTCTTACCTTTGTGTGCTTGTTAAGAATATAGTGTCAAAATTTCAATTATATTTTCCGAGAGCATAAGTATGTTTTTCAATCACTCAGTATTTCAAGTTGTCGTCAGCTAGTCTTAGACTCATGAAAGCTATAGGATGTTCTTCATTTTGATCATTCCTCTATAAAACAATTTCTAAAATAGCTTCTTCTATTTCAGTGGTGTATATGATAAAATCTTTGGAAAAGTATGGCATTGCCAAGGAAGGTATTGAAGTTATGGATTTTTTTATGGCCACAAACGCTTTTTTCTCTATAACATACCATTGAAAGGTTTGATCATGTTTTATAATATTGTGAATGGGTTTAACAATTTTAGAAAAATCATGAATAAAACCTCAAATAAAGTTTGATGTACCCATAAAATATTGAATTTGTTTTTTGGTTATAAGTGCTAGTAAATTCTTAATAGTGCCAATTTTTTCTATGTCAATGTTGACCCTAGTTTCAAAAACAATATGACCGAGTAATTTTCTTGAAGTAACACTAAAAATGGACTTCTTAGTGTTTAAATACATATCATATTTTCTACACCTTTGAAACACTTATCTAACATGATCAAAATGGTCTTTATGAGAGTTGGAATAAATAATGAAATCATTGAGATAAACCTAAATGATCTTCTTAATAAGGTCATCAATTACTTTTGGCATATCTCTTTGAAATGTAGCACTTGTAGAGTTAAGCCCAAAGGGCAGGTGTTCATAGGAAAATGATCCCCATCATGTGGTAAATGTGGTTTTGTACTCATCTATCTTCCTGAGATGTATCTAGTTGTAACCACAAAAACCATTAAAAAGTGACATCATTTTGAGACCCCACTACCTTTTCCAAAATCATATCCATATTAGGAAGTAGAAAATTGTCTTTCACACTTTATTTGTTTCAAGAGTGATAGCCCATGCATAAATGAATCTCAGTAGTTTTGTTGTGAACTATAATAAGTCTAGCCACCCATTTAAAGTATTTTAAAGGAAAAATAATATGGGTGGATAGTAACTTATCAATATCTTTCATAATTGTGGCTTCAAGGTGGGGTTGACAAGTATTTTCCTTTGTTTGGCAAGACTAACATATTTGTTGATTGGAACTGTTTTTTAATTATAACATGATCAAAGCCATGTAAGTCCTTGTACAACCAAGAAAATGCCACTAAATTCTCAAAAAATGTCTAAGAACCTTTTCTTTTCAATATCTAAATGTTGGGTTGTGATTTGTATCATCTTTGGCTCTTTTGTGCTCCCAATGTACATGGATATGGTTTCTCCTACTTTTATTTTTTACAACTCTTTATGCCTCCCTTTATTGTTTAACACATTATTGGGCAAAATGAAACATCAAGGGGAGAAATTCCTTTAGGATAATTATTGTCTTTAATCAAAATGATATCCTTATTATTAGAAGGATATTTTTCAATGAATGAGCAAATTCCTTTCAGAAAAACGTTGTCTCTAAGGATTAGTGGTGTATAAAGCCAAGCAATCAACTAAGGTATTCAATTCCCTATACACATGAGTAATGTTAAAGGAAAGTAACTTGGAAAATTTCTTCCAAGAAGCTTGAGTGTATAGCTTAACTACCGTATTTGAAGGACAATAGAGATTTTCAATTAGATTAAGAATAAGCATAGAATCGTCGAAAGTAGTCAAATGTTTACAACCTAAGAGGAGGGCATGTTCAATACCTAAAATAAAGGCCTCAAAATTAACAATGTTGTTCGTATCATGAAATTCAATTCTAAAGGAATTTTGATGCATCTTTCCAATGGAGAAGTATAGCACTATTATAGCGCTATTTCCTTTGTTGGAAGAAGCACCATCAAAGTGCATGTGCCAAAATTTATAGTCTTGATAAACAATAGGAGGAGGAGGTGATTCTTCCTCATTAAAGAGGGAACAAATTCCTAGATCTTCTTCAATATAATTCACATGAGATTGGGGTAAATTCTCAATATAAGTCATGATCATCCCTTCTCTTAGAAAAATCATATTTTTACCGTCTTCATGTAGGGTAATATGAGTCTCATCTAAAGACAAGTATCCTTCAATTTTGGCTTGCCAGTTTTTGCGTAAAGTGCTCAAATAGCTAATTATTGGTTTGTCCATTACTTGGATGTTACAAGTGGTTATCATTTTAGGATGGGCACATAGAATTAACGTGACATCCTCAATATCGTCAATAGTTGATTTTTGAGAATTATTGTATGCCATCATTTTCTTAGGAATTTATTAGGCACATTATAAGTCTAATTCCTCCATGATGACCTTAGTCTTAATGTTGAGACCTAAGCCACCATCTACTAGACAATAGAGAGTGATATTGTCACATATTTTCATGATAACATAAAATGGAGGGTTTTTAATATATTTGACTAATTATTTAAAAGAGAGACCTAGTTTTTGGGGGAATCCTCTTTTGATTGTGCCTCATGGAAATGAACAAAAGTGGGAGCCTTTCCTTCCAAGAAGTTATTTAAATCGGATGTTGTTGTTTGGGATGGTGGCTATCTATAGCAATGTAGCATTAGCTTTTATGTTGACCATCTATTGTAATACGTTTTAACAAGAATCAAGGTTTTTCATTTTTTAGACTCTTTAAAAGCCTGATTTTGTGTGTTTCTATCTCTAAAATCATTCCTTGTTTCATCCATCATTAGTTTGCCATCATCTTCCCAATCCAAGGTTGAAATTGTAGAATTTCTCCTTTTACTAATCATATTTTCTTGAGAAACCTTGTTAACTTCACAATTTTTTTCATCATGGTAATCTTCACAGAAGTTGCGACATGGTTGAGAAATCAGAGCATTCAGTTGATATTTTTTGGCGGGATTTCTAATAAGGTCCAAATTAGAGGCTTCAATGTGAGGCTTCACTACCACCTTCTTTTCAAAGGAGATTATTCAATTGCTCATTTATTGCATGGGTCAAAGGCCAAAATATATATTAGATTGGTTAATCGAGTCTTCTAGTGGAAGACCAATCCGACGCAAATTTTCATCATATTCCAAACATATTTGTAAGGAATACATTAGATATTAACATTTTTCTCTTCCACCCTATAATGGTAGGAAAGAGGAGCCGTATTGTAATAATGCATCATGGCTACTCGATTATGTGGTTTGATGATATCAAAAATTTTATTATTTACAATCTGGTAAACTGAAGATTGAATGACTTGATAGATTCACCTTTTATAAAGGTAACATTATCATATTCCCCAAAGAGATCAACAGGGCTCTGAGGTTGGCCATAAGTAGGTATGAATTAGTAGAAAAGCTAAGCGTAGGTAGAGAAATCTTCGTGTGGTAATTCAAAAAATTGATTATTGCCTTTCCTTCTAAGGATTTAATGAACATGCACATACATGTGTCATTATCATTAGCACCAATATTATGGCACACATTTGAAAAGGAAATAAGTTGTTCATTTGCAATAATAGTACCATCTACCAAGAATTTGGGCAAATTATCCTTAACATTAGGTAATGTATTAGTAGGTGAGAAGTTCAAGGGCAAGGATACATGCCAACGGGTGGAATTTGCATCTTCCTCAAATTGAAACATACCATAATTCCTGATCAACTTGAAAGGGTTTGTAGTAGATTAAAGGATGAATATAAACTAGAAATTTGAATAGATGATGATGTAGTTGATGAAGATGATGTATAAGAAGAAGTAGACTAGATTGAGGAATGGACTTTTGACATGATTCAACATGAAGGTGATGTTTTTCCAAAAGAAAAAGTAAGATATTGATAGAACTGGAGACAAGCTTGGATAGAAAGAATAAAATTTAGCTTGTATATTTCTTTGAGTGGTTTAAATTCGAGACTCAAATCATGTATTCTCCTAGATGAATATGGTTCATTAGTCATAAGTTAGTTACCTTCTAGTAGCATGATGTCGAAGACTTCTTTCAAGGCCTTCTCTTTGTTCCTACAAATAAATGTTAGGTCCCCATACTACTACTATAACCCCTTATTTTTATTAGTGTAATCCCCTTATTATATTGTTGTGCCCATGTAGTACCCATGTTGTTATTATTGTGCCCCATAGAAGCCCACTATTGTTATTGTTGTACCCTTACATTATTATTGTTATGTTGGCTCTGATCATATTATGACCCCTTAGACTCCTATATATAGAAAGGAGGTCTTGTCATTTGTATCATCCAAGATTTGTTTATTTGGGTAATGTAAAGGAGGTTTACCCCTCAAAGAGGCTGATTTTGAAGTCGTTGATCTATCTCTTCTATCTTTTGTGAGTTGGTTTCATAACATTTGGTATTAGAGATTTGGATTCTAGGGTTTCACTGCTCCAAACAAGTCATCGCAGAATTTTCACTATAAATGTTTTTATGTGACGTTCAAAAGATAAAAGAAAAAAACCCATTTCATAAAAAATCTCACTAAACCTCGGGTCCAAATTTCAAATCTTGTATCTCTATATATTCAAATATTTGATCTGAAGAAGTTAGGAGTTTTGAAAGCTCCAGAATTCCATCTCAAACAGGTCTTCATGGAATTTTCACTATAATTGTCTTTCTATGAAGTCTCAGACTTTGAAATTAAAACCCATCTAAGCCAAAAACTTGATGAAGCTTGGGTATGAATTTAAGATCTTGTTTCACTATAGGTGCGGAGATAGAGTCCAAGAAATTTAAGGTTTCTGGAGGCTCCTGCATTACATCCCAAACAGGTGACCTTGGGAAAATCGTCATAACGTTCTCTTGAAGCATCAAATTTAAATTTCGTAAGAAGTTGCAAAAATAAGATGGACTTTAGTTTTGCTTCTATCAACTTCATGTCCTAAGGTCGAAATAGTGACACATGGCACATCGTACAAGTTCACTCTACTGAACGAGTCTATAATCAGGTCACCGTGGGAAATTTGACATAACTCTTCCTTGGATAATCCAATATTGATCAGACTTGTGGGGATAGATAGAGGACTCATAGGGATACCACTGGACACAATTTCAGTGCTTGGAGATCCAAAGTTACAAAGATACAGAAGATTCAATATCGAGCTCCTAAAATCAAGAAAAAGCGATATAGGATGTTTGATGGCAAGGATCCGGAAAATCGGATACTGCAGATGGAGAAATATTTTGATCTACATGGTGTAAAACTGTTACGAAAGGTACATATTGCATCCTTATATTTAGAACCGAATCAATGTTTATGGTATAAAGGGTTTTGTTCTCGTAAGGCACTTGTCACTTTGTCAATTTTCACGGAAGAAATGATAGCACATTATGAGGAAACAAAGAGTAACACATTCTTTAGCCAATTGATAAAACTCAAACAAAATATTCTTAGGGAATTGAACACCTCTCCCTTAGGAGGGCACTCAGGATTTCTAAGAACTTACCATAGGGTTAGAAAGGAATTTTTTGGGATGACCTTAAATCGGATATTCAAAAGTTTCTAGCGGAATGTTTGGTTTGCCAACAAAGTAAAGTTGAAACAATATTGCGAGAACTTTAAAAGGAAGGAAAAATCATATTGGAACCTAAAGCAGTCACAGAATCAAGAAATCGATAGCTACGAAATCAATCAATTTCAGAGTATCTCATTAAGTGGATGAACTTACCCACTAAATATTCCACATGAAAGAATGATAATTTTATACAAAAGCATCGAGAACTACTCAAACATTGACGACAATACTTTTTGAAGGAGAGGGGCATGTTAAGTCCCTATAATACTATTGTAACCCCTTATTATTATTAGTGAAATCCCCTTATTATATTATTGTGCCCATGTAGTACCCATATTGTTATTACTGTGCCCCGTAGAATCCCACTATTGTTATTGTTGTGCCCTTACATTATTATTGTTATGTCGGCTCTCATTATATTATGACCCGTTAGACTCCTATATATAGAAAGGAGGCCCTGTCATTTGTATCATCCAAGAATTGTTCATTTGTGTAATGTAAAGGAGGCTTACCCCTTGAAGAGGTTGATTTTGAAGTCGTTGATATATCTTTTCTATCTTTTGTGAGATGGTTTCATAACAATGAATATCCGAGACTATGATAGCCTAAGATTGTTTGGACTCATAAAATGCATTAGAGATTTTGAGAATAAATTTGAACAACGAATGAATAAAATCTCATTGGTCATCAAGACATTTACTTTGGTTTGGTTGATTAGCATATATTATGGTTATTTGCAAGAAAAGCTTAGAAAGCTAGAGAAGAATGAATCGATCCCTAGTATGTTCGCCAAAAATATGCTAACAAGAGAAGTTTTTTATGGTTTGCTAGTAACTCCCTTGAATATTGCATGGTAGGTGAGATAATAGGACATAACCTAGTGTTTAAAGTCATGAGTGTACTAACTATATTTATGTATAGTAAACTAGTATGCTAGAAATAAATATAAATTACAAAATTATAGAATAATAATAGCCCGTTAGTCATAAGACCATGTGAGTATGTCATAAAATTTTCATAAATTAGCAAATATTTGAGCAATAAACACCATCAAATATGTTCCTAGATTTCACAAGTTATGTGTAAAACTTTCCAAGAAATATGCTAAAAAATAAGGTTGCCAAATGTTGCTTTTATTAAAAAAATGAAAGAGTATCGCTGACTATCTTGGCTAATTCCTACAAGAATCTAGACCAAAAATCTATTTTAAAATGTATAATATGTTGTAGATACATACATAGACATTTTAATGGTAAAAACTAAGGAAAACAATTTGGTTGGGCTAACTTGCACCTCTCTAATATGGTTGAATCAGCAAAATGTTTTGCAAAAATTGGACTAGTTACCAGTCATATAAGATATATCATAGATTCTAATAGTCTTAAATCATGCAAGAAAAAATAGTTAACCTTGATCAAAACATTCTAAAAAAGTATTTAATTTATTCCTCCTTGTCACTCCCTAAAATATTCTATTTTCACCAAAACAGGTAAGCCCTTATACTCAAGAGTAAAGTTTATTAGAGGAAAATGACAACTTTTAGATCTTATGCATATATCTCCTCACTATTTTTTCTGTCCCCCCCTTCTATGTCCTCAAACATATTTTTGTTCTCCTTGGGTAGTTAGAGGATAGATTTTTTTTGTAATTAGTTTATTCTTTAAATTAACTCTTCTTTTGAATTTAGGAGAGAGGATTTAAAGAGTTTTTTAAAATTATTTTAATTAATGTTGGTAGGTGGGGCCCCACTTTATATTTGTTTCATAACTAGTATCCTCAAACCTTGTGACTATCATGGGATAAAACATATGTACCTATGACATCATCAAGTAACATTGTCATCATAAAAATATGCATATAAAACACCATATCATTCATTGTCACATAAATTTCCATATGAAATCATGTTATGCCTCCCATAAAATTTAATATCATCAAAATATGTGCCATGACCGAACAAATACTAAGTTGTATCAAAAATATAAGGTGTATTATAAACACAAATGTGTTTGCATGAAGTCGAAATGAACAATAAAATAGATTTGAAACATAAAGACAACTCAGGGTGTGTGTTGTACCACCCTCATACTATTTTGCCCTGCTCTTTTCTCCTCCTTGTACCTCTAGGTGCATATCTTGGAAGGATACTTCCCTCTCTTCACATGTTTCTAATGCATTGGTATGGGAATGTGAAAATGTATCTTCAAATGGGGAGTGTGAATGCACTATAGACAGATGGACTTGCCCTACTACAAACTGGGGAGGTAAATGGATAGGTTGACCGGCATAAGAGCACATAACATGTGAGAGCATTGAAGGTGTAGGATGAGTAGCAATAAGAGGGATTGAATGATGAGAGATTGTTGGCCAATGGGCATAACCAGATGTTGATATGATGGGTTTAGGGTCCCATCCATCTTTTTACATAGGCTATTGTTGAGGCAGTCAAGGCTATGGGATGTCTACAATGTTGCGATGAGAAGAGATATGTTTTGAGACGCATGTAAGGTAGGAGGATGAGGTGGAAATCCTACAAGATAAAGATTTCTAGTTTGAGTGAGTTGGTTGAAATCCTTGTGGTTCACATCAAAATGTATTGAAAATATGATCCTCTTATTTTTTGTTTTCTTTCCATGGCCTCTCTAGCTTTCTCGAGAGCCTCTATTGAGCTAACTTGCTTATATGGCAGTGGGAAGGCCTAGTAACAATTACGAGTAGTTTCTATAGCCCATTGACATGCTAATCTATGGTTTCAACAAAGCTTATGAGCTACAAACACATAACAGAGCTCCAAATTTGGCAACAATAATAAGGTCAGTTGATGGTCCCCTTGTCAACTACCCTCACATAGTTGGATGTCCCAAGAAGCACCTGAGGATTTGGTGAATGTCGTGTCTCATAAATCTACCAACCAACTACCTTATGTTCATATCTATACATCATATTACATGTTCATATAGCACATATATTATGTTAATTTCTAATTTTTATCATATATCATCCTTTGCATCAAATACAACCAAATTCCAATTGTTATGAAAACCATACAATACTACCACATTTATTACACGACTTCCAGAGTAATGTTTAACAAGTTTGGTATCAATTATTATATTGCATGGCATATGTTGGACTATGTAATGAATTGTGTATCACAAACATTAATAAAAATATTGCATTAGATGTGTATGGATGACCCATTAGATTACCAAAACCTTTGAGCCCTTCAACTTTGTTGTTACCAAATATTCCTCTAAGGTTTAGTACTTACACATTTTTTTTCTCTTTTCTCATCATTCGTACCACATAAATATATGGGAGTCATAATATCAATCATGAATTATATTTCTTTTCAACAATTATGAGACAACACTTTTCTTGTAATGATACTATGCCAAACCGTAGATTTCATTCTCACGTGACGATTACACATATCAAAGAGTACTAAAATAATAAATGGATCTCCAATCCATATGTAAGTGCAAACACGTATAAGAGTTTAATTATCCTTATGAAACCATATGTCTGTAATAATCAATGAGGCTATGAAATGATTTTAGATTCCATGTTTGTATTGCACTAAAAGTGAGGGTACCCTATCTACCAAGATCCATTAAAGATTTCATTTTATAGTGTTATTATTAAAATTTTAAGTGGAGGAATCGTGGTGCGATGCAATGGGTTACACATTTTTGTCAAGATGACTCCTGCACTAGTCATGAGTCAGTATAACAAATATGTGTATAGGGTTAATACATGGAATAAAATGTGCAAAGAAGGAATATGCATAGAGAGATAAGTGTGGAGCGTTTGTGTGTGCAGTTTCTCTACACATCAACAAATTGACTATGTGTTGGATATAGAGGAAATAGTGTCGAGAAACTTATGTAGAACTTTTTCAATGAAATTTCTCTCCACATAGACCTAGACAAATTTTTGGGTCAACATTTGGCTCTAATTGTGGATAGTGACCAATTATGGGTTACCAAGAACTGAGAATATGACCAATTTTCTACCCCATTGGTTTATGGAGCCAAATCTTCAAGAAAATATTTTTAAATATAATACAAGTTGAAAATATACATGATATACATTTCCATGGCATATGGTGGTATGGAAACTTATAAGAAAAATAAATGTTTGAGGTGTTTCCTATTGATAAGAAAATTGAGCAGTTAATCATCCATACCGTTCACGATATATGAGTTACAAGAATTTTTTTTTTAATAACGAGGATGGTCCAATAAAGAAGGCGTTAAATGTTTTATGCAAGGTTTTGTCACCTTCTGAAAAGAGAGTTCCAGTTTTACAAATAAGGAACAAGAATAAAGATTAGTCTGATTAAGCATTTGCATCTATTAACTACTTTTCTGAAAGAGGTTGTTGTGCTTTACAAATTGGATATTAAAAGAGGAGGAACAGGTCTAGTTTAAATTGTTTTGGAGAAATTTCCATATTCTCTTAAAACCATTTCTTTCACAAACCCAAATTTTCCTTTTTTTTTTAACTCTAGCTGCAGTGACCCATTCTCAACTCTAGCTAGAAGCCCTTTGTATACCGAACTTTGGCCATGTTTCCCATTCCCCTTTGAAATGTTTTAAAACATTCATAAATCATGTCAAAACCCTTTTTAAGCATTGGGACCTACAAACCATAATTACTATTGGCCCCTTCCCTTTTTGTGATACATATCCGCCTGTCACCACTCCTTCTCGCCGATTACAATAAAATCCCTCCTCCTTCGATATTGCATATCGCAAAGTTTTCCTGCTAATTTCCATCTCCAAGTCCCATCACTAGTATTTCTTTCCAATTGTGATAATTCCTTCCCCCCTGTCGATTGTGATATTAGAATCAGGGATTGCACAAGTCAAAGTCCCTCCTCTGCTGAAGTCCCTTCCAACTTGTGATTGTGATGTGAAAGAACCCTCCCAGATGCGATATTTTATGTGATGCATTTTATAAACCATCACATTCAAAACATTGGAAATCACCATAAATCCGTGTTAAAGCCCCTTTTCCCTTTCCATGGCGATATGCGAGTCCTGGTCTTGAGTGTGATATTTTATGTATCATGATTTCTTGAAGTTTCACATCTGGACAATCGGCAAGCACTATGAAATATGGTAAAAAGACCCTCTCCTGTAGTGCTATTGTGATAACAATAGGAATGGATCAACAACCTATATCAACGAACATTAAAACATTTAGTTTACTCCCACTCAGTGGGATGGCGAGGGTATTTTTCAGTGTATATCCAAAAACATCGTCATCCAATAAAGAAAACACCATCATCTCCATCCATTTCTTCTATCTTATTTTCCACCTCTTCCACCTCCACAAGGTGGTCCTCTTCTACCTGCAAAAGTTGGAATTCATGATGTGGAAGGTGATGTATTTCTTACTGCACCACATGATCTAGTGGGGATGGTAGGTGATTATGGAGTTAATTTCTTTAAGTTTTTCTACTAATGAATATACATCTATAGTGCACTCTAAAATTAATGAAATTAAAATCATGCAACTAAAAATGAGATGTGATTCAAGAGCTCTTGTTAGGAAGAGCCCCGCAATTGTGAAGAGAAAGTTCTTACCTCTCATCTTATTGGTTTTCCTATATAGATTTGTGTAAATAAAAATGCATTGAAAGATAATTCCTATGTATACCTCCTTGGCAACAACACCAAAAATATTTGGTAGTTTAATTGTGTGTTAAATTACTTAAGATTAAAATGTTGATCTAGGTTCATACACTAGAGAAATATACTTCACTATATGTGCCAGGAAATTAGATTTCAATTACAGTACTAAAAGATCATTTCTAGTCTATCAATAATAAGAAATAAATGATCAACATATGAAAAAAAAGTAAAATATGTCTTATTATAGAATAATGAAATGGAATGAAATGTTAATCTATGAAACAATAATGAAAATTTTAATCTAGAAAGAAATGAAATCTTAAAGGAAAGCACAATTTTAAAACATGAAAATATATGAATGAAATTTCATTTTAGGGAAAGTACACACATTAAGTTCAAAAAATAGGAAAGTAAATGTTTCCTAATTTAGTGGAAAACAAGGACAATTACTCTAGGGAATATAGTAAATTCTAATCTAATGAAAGCAAAGGAAACTATCCTATTAAAGAAATGAATGTATTCTATGAAATCAGAGACAGATAGTTTAGGAAGGCATTTAGAATATGATGTAAAGAAGGTAAATACAGTTTTATGCTAAGAAATATCACACCTATTCTGATGAATGCAAGAATAACTATCCATGAAATAAATGACAATTATCTATTGAAGTAATAATAATGATCTATGAAAGTAGCGAACTTATACTAGACAATTGAAATTGTAACTGTGAGACTCAATAAAAAATCTTAAAAAGGGTATGTGATTAAATCTAAGAATTTATGGTCCACTTGGGGTAGCTTAAGTGGCAGTGGCTATGGAAATGAAGTCTCACCGAACTGGAAGTCTTGGGTTCAAATCTTGTACTACCCTCCCCCCATAGCGAGGTGAACAATGGACATTTAAAACCATGAAAAGAGAAGTCCTACGAAGCTTACCAAAAAAAAAATCTTCAAATTTGTTCATGTGTTGAGAAAACTACTGAGAGGGGGGTGGGGAGCGTGAATCAATGTTTTAGAAAACTCAATTAAAATTTTCTTCTCTTATTCATATTTCTATACTGACTATATTGAAGTAAACCAATGTATGTACATGACTGTTATGAAGACAACTAGTGTATATCCAGTTAACTTACTTTTTAGTTAATTCATCGTCTGTTTAACTTAAACTAGTGTGTCAGTACTTCAATAGGCATTAATTAAACAATAACCATGTGTAGTAAGAATAGAAAAAACCATCACATGTAAGAAACACATCAACACACGTGAACACAAAGATTTCTAGGTGGAACGCAATGTGGGAGAAAACCACCGTTGTTGTCATCTTTTTCTTTATCTTTAATTATAAATAAAACTTATTACAATCTTGTATTGTCACATACTCATATTAGCATGAAGACACCCAACTGCATAAGGCTATAACCTTCTCTCGTTCTCCAACATCCACTCAAAGGGAGCTCCAACCCCCTGATCTCATTTACCATCACCCACCGGAAGGGAGATCCAACCCCTTGATAAGATTCACCAACTACCACTAGAAGGAATCTTTGACTTCCTCAGTGAAGGCTCCAACCCTCAACACGTCCATGGACCACCTTTCATAATTTTCGTAGTAGATCCACCTGAACCAAACCATCAAATCTATAGTCCACGTTTCAACAAAATTTTCAAACTGGACCAACTACCATCATTTAAGCCTAATATCTAATAAAACAAAAACAATTAATCATATCAAATCACGTAATCATTGTACCAACTAAGACCCAAATCAATCTCAAACAACCAAAGCAGTTAGATCATTGTAAATCCATTCACCATAATATCAATCCATATATTGTTCATTATAGAAACTAGATTCTATCATTGCAAATGCGACATAATATAATAATATAAAATAATAATATATAATATATATATTATATATATGCTATTATTCTTAATAATATCCATGTATAGAGGTGTTTTCCATGAAACATACCTACGTATAGATCTCAAAACACTTAAACCTGAAACAGAATCACTGTTATAATGAAATACTCATGGAATCACTTACAAAACCAATAATAGACCTCTAAACAACATACAAAAAGCAACATCATTACTATTCAACAAATCATTCAACCTCAACCATCTCTGTTAAACCTAAATCATCATGAAATACTTCATTGACAGACATCAGCAAAAACAACAGGACTGATCAAGTTGATTAGACATCATATTCATAAAAAATCTAACATATGTACGCAACCCTTACAAAACACTTATGTGTATGTACACGCCTTTCATATTTGATACCCACTTACAGATCTTTCCATACTACAAAATCGATATGCTACTATTCATAATCCAATCCACGTATGCATTTGTTTTTTCTTAAACAAAATTGCATACATATATGTAATTATTGGATCATACATTCATTAACGCAATAGAACTTTAGTCAAAACCATACACAGTAACAAACACATCAACACATTATCATCACTGATCAAACAAACCCATAAGCATAGTATTCAATGTATAGTCATTTCAGATCTATTGCATCTGATCCGTTATCACATTCCCAGGTGCACACTTATTTCAAATCAAACTATTCACTAATAACCCATAACTTGCACCCTAAACAATTTGATCTCCATCTCCTTATATAGCTTAGGCCTTAGCCAATACCTTAGCCAACACCTTAGCTCAATTTCGTAGTTATGTCGATGGAATTCTTTGACGAGATCAAATGTATGTTGTTGCGTGCATTACTATGTGCCAATACCATGGTAAAGAACCCTGGTATTTAGAATACCATAGTGAAGAAATTGTACACTCTTTCTCTTCTCCATACCCATGTGTATGCGTCTTTTCTTTACAGAACCCGCCTATATTTATTAAAACATCACCTTCATCATTCTTCTGTCTCTGGACTTCTATGCCTTTGTCCAAACTCTTTGTTACATGTGTACTAGCTTGTAAAATCATTATGTTATCATCTTGTTGACAATCTTCATCAAGTAGGTTACCATCAAGGACAACACACTTGTCATAGTTCCAGGAATCTCCCCCTTTGGACTTGATGGCAACCAATTTGGGGTTTGTTTACAAACCATCTATAGATACCTGTAGATATACCAAGTTGATCTCCACTATATTTCTTCAAACACCAAGCTACTCTCCCCCTTTGACATCAAGGGCAAAGGACTCACCAATGTTAAATAAAGTGTTGTAGATCGGATCTACTGAGTATTATCACTGAATACTGACCATGCTCCCCCTCAGCACATGCTAAATTTTCTGAAGATATACAAAGAAGTACATGACTCTATGACTCAACTAGACATGACCTTTCCTATCCTAATGACTCATGCTCACATTGATTACCCAACACAGTGGGTTTTCATAGTTGAACCAACATTACATCACAATCCCAAAATGATGGGATTACATGACTTGACCACAATATTCCATACATGACTAGATTTTACAATGATTTATACATAGGTCTATACATGACATTTATATTAAGACAAATATGAAATTTATAACCAAGACCAAATACCTTAATAAGACCATGATAGTTATAATCAATCATCATACACCATATAGGGTCTACACCATAAGCATCCATCAGCAGCTACATGAACAACAACATGCACATTTTCATCATAATTTTTCAAGATAAGACAATGTGGCTTTAACGTTATCAACCCATCACCAAGTATGCAACATAAATAGCATATATCGTTTGTAGAACTCATCCCCTTGACCTCATCAAAGTTAACTTTATCTTTACTTAGTAGGAAGAGCCTCAATCCGCATTCATCGAAGTCATATAGATCTTTTGCAATATAGCAATGCATCAATAAAATATGTGAGAGTCAATAATATCATCATAAAGTAAGATAGGGCAATGTATCATATGCCATGTCTCGAATTATCATCCAAGAGATATAGAAGTAGTATAGTAATAACCATATTCTCATGAAACCTGCAACAACATTATTCTCTTGACCCAAAATCTTCATGCAAGAAGAAAGACTACTTAAATATCATACATAAGATCCCTTTCTGTAATTCATCATCATCAACTACTCATCCTTGTGATCCCATATCATCAATGTCATCATGCTTACAACCATACTCTTCTAAAAACATACCATTTTCATCATAGCATGTACATGTAACAGGTGTAATGACCAAGAACAACAACATAGGCTTCATCAATGACAACAAAATCATCATCAAATAATCATATCATGTGATAACAATATCTACATGTTATTTTCTCAAAGAATAACAACAATATTGAATCATATCATCACTAGAGAGTTTTTTATCATCACAAATCTGATTAGTGGCTTCAAACAATATATAAACATCATCACCAAAAGTGTTGGCATTTTGACACAGGCTTAGCACTATGGCATAGGTATTGTCCTTGATGGAAACTCACTCAAGAAATCACTCAGATGACAGTTCAGGCTCACAGGCTCTTAGAATAAATGAAAAAGAGGTATACACAGGTTCTCATTGACCAAGATGCATATACACGTGGATTCACAGACCAAAAGGCGTGTATGTATATACACACACTTTCATGCACAGAGAAGCGTGTACTGTTTGGAAAACTTGGATTTTGGTCCTTGGTATTTGCACCTATGGTTTTGGACCATGTTATCTCATCCAAAGTGTTGAACCTAGGTATTTAGACCTAGATATTGGTTCTAAGTTCTTTTGGACCATGGTATTGAGTAAAGCCTAAGATTATAAAAGGGGATGGAGATCATTAGGCAAAGGCACTCAAGGATTGAATATCTCATGAAGAGCAAGATCTAGAATACTGGCGATTGGGTTATGGTGCATAGGTGGATCTGGATCAAGGAGGAACATGAGTGGTAGAAGAAGGATAATTTCTATTGATGGGTCAAGATCTTAAGGCTTGAAGACAAGTATCTTTGTGTGATTTTGATCTGTTATATTTGGCGCATGAATTGATCTATAAAACTGATGATCTAGGTATAACTAATGTCTGAATAGTTGAAAAGAGTAAATTATCTTTTATAGATCTGTACATAGGTTCAGCATAGAAAAGACGTGTATACACGCTAGTTTAGTAATTCAAAACGATGTATATGTAGGTTTACCTTAATATAATAGCATATGCACGCAAGTTGTACATATTGAAGTAGCATACATCTCATAAAATATGTTTTAGCTACCTCTGTTTACAGTTGCAGTGTTTTGGGTTCTGGTTGGGTTCTGGTATTGTTACTGTATTCTAGTTACAACATTCAGAGAAGTGATTGTTTGATTCAATTTTTGGTTAGTGTGAAGGAGATTGGTTGATGCAGATATATTTGATTGATGTTATTAATGGATCCAGTATGAAAATTTATGAAACCTAGTCCTTGGAAGAAAAGAGAAGGTTGTAGCCTTCTATAGGTCAGCACCTACGTACTAGTACATCAGCTAGTACAAGAGCTAAGGGGGTTTAGCTCCCTTCCAGGTGAAGCTGGAGAACGAGAGAAGGTTGTAACCTTCTGAAGGTAGAAGCCTGCGTACTGGTATAAGACTACACCAATACAGTAATGTTTTAAAAACAAGTTTCTTATTAAAAGAAGATAGAGATGAATTGCAGAAGGTGGTTTTCACCCACATTGAGTTTCCACCTTATATCTTGTGTTCTTGTGTGTGATTGCCTCTACTATTTACTAGACTTGATTACTATTTTATGGTTTTGATACATAGATTAAGGTCCGCTAACTAAATTAAAAGTTTGCAAGATATACACGGTTTTCTCTACACGCAGTTGCATATATACACGGGTTTAATTAACAAAAGTAGCGCATATCAATTTGTTCATGGAAATGGAAAATTGTTAAATTAATAATATAGATTCACCGCGCCCCCCCCCCCAGTATTATTTCCAACAATTGGTATCAGAGCAGGTCCTTCAGAAGAAGCTTGATCTCTTGAAGGAAGATCTATCAGCATGAGAAACTACAAAAAAAGGCATCCATCAGGCCACTAATCTTTGATGGGAGCAACTTCGTCTATTGGAAGGTAAGAACCACAACCTATCTTCACTCTCTTGGCACAGAATTTTGGGATATAGTGGAAGGAGGATACACATTTCCATCAACAACTCCTACAGATACGACTGGTAAAAAGTAGTATGAAACAAATGCAAAGGTTGTCAATACTCTATTCGGGAGTCTGTCTCAATCAGAATTCATCAAGGTTATGTAGCTCAAAACTGCCAAAGAAATATGGGACAAGATCATTCTAAGTTATGAAGGAGATGATCAGGTAAAACGTGCAAAACTAAAATCTCTCAAAATTCAATATGAAACTCTCAGAATGCAAAATGATGAAAGTGTGGCTAATTATTTCGTACGTATAGATGAGATTGTTAATCACATGAAAAACTTGGGTGAAGAGATAAAAGAAGTTACTTTATTTGAAAATGTTCTAAGATCTTTGTCTTCTAAGTTTGAATCAAAAGTTTTTGCCGTAGAAGAAAAGCAGAATCTTCAAAGTATTACCAGTTACTTTAGTTGAAAAGGTTCTAAGATCTTTGTCTTCTAAGTTTGAATCAAAAGTTTCTGTCGTAGAAGAAAAGTAGAATCTTCAGAGTATTACCATGTCACAATTGCATGGAATTCTAACTTCTTTTGAAATGAGAAAAGGGGGTCCATCAGACATGATAGAAGCTGCATTCAAAGCTTCAAGAAAAGAAGAATACAATGAGTCAAGACATACGTCAGAAGGAGAGGAAGAATCAAACATTGTCAAGAACCTTCAACTAGGTTCTAGAAGATTCAAAGGTAAGCTGCCTTTCAAATGGATTGCTTGTGGAAGAGTCAGTCACTATGCAGCAAAATGTCCTCATAAAGATAAGCTTGATAAATCCAAGGAACCAGTTAAATGGAACAAAAAATAGAACGTAAGTAAAAAGAGCTATTATACACATGAAGACAGTGATGGATTTTCAAAATTGTGATGAAGATGAACATGGTAATGATTATAGGCTTTTGATGGCTTTTGAAGATGATTATTTCTTGGATGCTATAGATGAAGATGGTCTATATGATGAAATTTCTAAACTTAAAATTTGTTTAGAAGAAAAGAGTATGATTATAGATACTCTGGCATTCCAACCTACTAAAAGGGAAAAACACAATGAAAGTTAGAATGTAGAATTGTGAGACTTAGAAAATATATTGAGAAAACAAAAGCTCTTAATCTTTGATTTGTTAAAGGATCTAAAACTTTAGATGAGATTATCAAAGTGCATCGTTCTCCTCTAATCAAGACAAGTCTTAGATATATTGAAGAAGCATATCAAGCACAAAATCCATCCACCTCCAAAAGTTATCTTGATGCAGCAAGGACAAGTGAACAGGTTGACAATCATCAGCAAAGGCATAAAGCAGATCACCATGTAAATCGGGGTCAATCTACTTCAAGGATGAACAAAAGCTACAACCAACCGCAAGTAAATCATTCTCAATTTTCCTCAAGAATGAATGTCAATTGAAACTACAATCACCTGGTCGGTAGATTTGATAATTGCAGGAATTTCTTTAATGGCCAATGTTTCTCATGTCATAACTTTGGACACAAAGTTGCTCAATGTGTTGCCTACAAGACCATCATGACTAGAGAAGCACAGAATCAAAGGAGTGTGACTGGGATCATGAAGAGAACCTACAATAACTTTTCTGCTCTTGAAAATGAAATATAATGCTCTATTTGTAACAATTTCAGTCATGAAGATTCTGAATGCAGGAGTAAGTTTCAACAAACATCTCAGAAGGAGCAAGCTTCATTGGGACCCAAAACATGGAGAAAGAAAGAACCACAACCAGAAAGATGTGGTATATCCTTATATGTGGAAGGACAGGAAAATTAGTTGTACATCGACAGCGGATGCTTGAAAATATGACAGGTCATAAAGAATAACTTCAGTCATATAGTGCCTTAGAAAAGGAAAGGAATGTCTCATTTGGAAATGATACCCTTGCACTCATAAAAGGTAAAGGCTCTGTTATTTTGAAAGAAAAGGTCAAAGCTGGAAATTTTATGTATGTTCATGGCTTATTAAGTGTTAGTAAAATGTGTGATCAAGGAAATGAGGTAGTATTTTGATCAAATGGATGTATTGTTTGTGAGCTTGATACAGGAGAAACAGTTATCAAAGGCATAAGAACTCCAAATAATCTATACATACTCAAGGGAGGATAGCAACAATTCTATCTAAGCAAAAATGATGAACACTAGCTATGGCACAGAAGATTGGGGCATCTAAGCTTCCCTAAGATAAGGAAAGCATGCAAATATCAGGTTGTTCACGATCTTCTTGACATTAGAATTCTAGACAATACAATATGCAAATCATGTCAATTTGGTAAGAAAACTAGAACACATTTCCCTAAGAAGGAAGGATTAGCTAGTAAGCCACTTGAACTTGTCCATACTGATTTATGTGGTCCATCAAAGAAAAAGTCACCTTGTGGAGAAGAATACTTTATATTTTTCATTGGCGACTTTTCCATGATGTGTTGGATAGGACTTCTGAAGCATAAAGATGAAGCTTTCGAAAAGTTCAAAGATTTCAAAGCCTTGGTTGAAAATGAATCAGATCATAGAATCAAATGCCTCAGGTCTGATCAAGGAGGGTAATTTACCTTGGATGAATTTTTCAACTATTGTGAAGAACATGGAATAATAAGGGAATTCTCTACTGCAAGGAATCCTCAGCAAAATGGAGTGGTGGAAAGGATGAACAGAACGGTTCAACAATCGGCTCATGTTATGCTTGATGAGCCTAGAACTCCTGCAACCTTCTGGGGTGAAGCTGTATTTGCTGGCATTACTATTCTCAACAAAACAAATGTCTGGGTAAACAACACTCAAACTCCTCATGAACTTTGGTATGGTAAGAATCCTACTATAAAATACTTCAAAGTTTTTGGAAGAAAATGTTACATCAAAAGGATTGATGAAAAGCTTCGCAAGTTTGAACCTAGAGCAGATGAAGGCATTCTCCTTGGTTACACTTCCCGAGGTAAAGGATATAAGTGTTACAATAAAAGACTTGGAAAAATTGTTGAAAGTATTGATGTGGTGGTTGATGAAGTAGGAAAAAATCCAAAGTAGATAAAAACTGAAAATTTTGAAGATGATGAGGACTATCCTTCAACATCAAATCAGACTAATGCTAAAGAAGAAACTTATGAGGCATCAAAAGAACAGATAAGGGTACAAGAAAAGACTCCATCCACGTATGTCCAAAAGAACCATCCAGAGACTCAAATTTTGGGGCAGAAAGAGGCAAGTGTACAAACAAAAAGAACTATTACAGAAGCTTCAAGATATCTAGGATTTCTCTCCTCTATCGAACCACAAAATATAAGTGAAGCATGCAAAGATGAATGTTGGGTCAAGGCCATGAATGAAGAACTTGAGCAGATTGAAAAGAATAACACTTGGGAATTGGTTCTTAGACCTAATGATAAGAATGTCATAGGGACCAAATGGATATTCAAAAACAAGTTGAATGAAAATGGAGATGTTATTAGAAACAAGGCCAGACTTGTCGTAAAAGGGATTGCTCACAAGAAGGTATAAGACTTTGAAAAAACTTTTGCACCGGTTGCTAGACTTGAAGCCATAAGAATGTCCTGATCTTTCTAGCTTTAGAAGTTCAAAGTATATCAAATGGATGTGAAATCTACCTTTCTAAATGGAGACTTAGAAGAAGAAGTGTATATTGAGCAACCAGATGGATTCATCCTTGGAAATGATCCAAAACTTGTATGCAAACTTAGAAAGGCTCTCTATGGTCTTAAATAGGCTCCAAGGGCTTGGTATTATCGTCTGGACAAATACCTCTATCAACAAGGTTTTTCAAAAGGATCAACAGATAGCAATCTACATATAAAAATTGACAATGATAAATTTTTAATACTTGTTGTGTATGTTGATGATATCATCTTTGATAGCAATGAAGAATCCATGAGTCAAAACTTTGCTTTGGTGATGTAGAAAGAATTTGAAATGTCCCTACTTGGTGAGGTCACATATTTTCTTGGTTTACAAGTCCAACAAAATGAAGACAGTGTCTTTCTATCACAAACCAAGTACCTCAAGCAGATCTTGAAGAAATATGGCATGCAAGATTTGAAACCAATATGTACCCCTATGGTAACAGGATGCAGCCTCAGCGCAAATGATGAATCACCAATAGTACATCAACCAACCTATAGATACATGATTGGTAGTCTACTCCATCTGACAGTTACCCGACCAGATATCATGCATGCAGTGGGAATAGTTGGAAGATTCCAGGCAAATCCAAAAGAAGCACATCTTCAAGTAGTTAAAAATATTTTCAAATATCTTCAAGGAACACAAAACTATGGCTTATGCTATTTTAGAGATATAGATCTCACACTTCATGCATATATAGATGCAGATTGGGCAGGAAGCATGGATGACAGAAAAAGCACTAGTGGTGGTGCATTCTTTATGGGTTTCAGATTAGTATCTTGGTTCAGCAAGAAACAAAGTTCAATTGCATTATCTACAGCTAAAGAAGAATATGTGGTTGTTGCATCTTGTTGCACACAACTCCTTTGGATGATGCAAACATTGCAAGACATTCAAATCACTTGTACTCCAAACAGGTTGTTGATATATTCACCAAACCACTGGCCAGGGAGACATTTGAATACCTCAGACAAAAGTTGGGAGTAGTTGATGCATCATCTTGTTGTTCATACTTATCTGTTTCAGAGAAAAGTGGTTGTACGTCAGTCTCATGAATAGCATCTACGTACATATGCCTATTTCTGTAGATACAGTCACGTATATGTTGGCTTGAAGAAAAACAGTGGGCCAGACTCTAGATGAAAAGAGTCTAATATGGGTCTAACAGAGACCATCTAACACTAGTCCAAGGGGAGCATATACCTCTAATAATGCATTGTTGGCAATATCTTAGAATATGTTGGTACAACTTCACAATAGTTTTTGATTCAAGTGGAACAGGTGCAGAGGGAGATCATGGTTGATGGTCTTGATGGTGATTGATAGATGTTGCTGATGATAGTTGTTGATGACTATCATAGTCTTGTCTTATATATTTGGTCTCTATGTCATGTATTTCTTTTATGTAAAGGTCATGTAATGACCTATCTTGTTTCCCCACTATGCTTGGGATGGATGATGTAATGTTCTTGTCTTATCATGTATAAACTTTTGATGTATCCTCACTTGGTTGGGTGGATGAGTCAATCTTGGTATATCCCCACTTGGTTGGGAGATGGATGTACGTATGAGACTTTGGTGATAGGAAGGTCATTTATGATGTATAGAGTCATGCTCTTCTTGTAGAACATCTTTTTGCAGACCTTGCTTACAGTCAGGGGGAGCACACTTCACCAAAGCAGAGATTTCAGCATGTACTCAAGGGGAGCATAACCTTCTTCCCTTGATGAAAAAGGGGGAGAGTGACTTGGGGTTGCCATCAAGTCTAAAGGGGGAAATTGTTGGCATTATGACATAAGGTTGGCACTATGGCATAGGTATTGTCCTTGATGGAAACTCACTCGGAAAATCACTTAGATGATAGTTCAAGCTCACAGGCTCTTAGAATAAAGGAAAAATAGGTATATGTAGGCTCCTGTTGACCAAGCTGCGTATACACACAGATTCACAGACCAAAAGGAGTGTATGCATATACATGCACTTTCATGCACAAAAAAGCACGTACAGTTTGGAAAACTTGGTTTTCGGTCCTTGGTATTTCGACCTATGGTTTTGGACCATGGTATCTCGTTTGAAGTGTTGAACCCAGGTATTTAGACCCATATATTGGTTCTAAGTGGCTTTGGAACATGGTATTGAGTAAGGCCTAAGACTATAAAAGGGGAAGGATATCATTAGGCAAAGGCACTCAAGGATTGAATATCTGATGAAGAGCAAGATCTAGAATATTGGTCATTGGGTTATGGTGCATAGCTGGATCTAAATGAAGGAGGAACCAGAGCGCTAGAAGAAGGATAAGTTCTATTGATTGGTCAAGATCTTAAGGCTTGAAGAGAAGTATCTTTATGTGATTTTGATTTGTTATATTTGGCACATGACTTGATCTATAAAACTAATGATCTGGGTATAACTAATGTTTGAATAGTTGAAAATGGTAAATTATCTTTTATAGATTTGTACGTAGGTTCAGCGTAGAAAAGACATGTATACACGCTGGTTCGGTAATTCAAAACAATGTATACGTAGGTTTGCCTTAATATAACAGTGTATGCATGCAAGTTCTACATATTGAAGTAGCGTACATCTCATAAAATATGTTATAGCTACCTCTATTTACTGTTGCAATGTTCTGAGTTCTGGTTGGGTTCTGGTACTGTTACTATATTCTGGTTACAACATTTAGAGAAGTGATTATTTGATTCAGTTTTTGGTTGGTGGGAAGGAGATTGGTTGATGCAGATATATTTGATTGATGTTATTGATGGATCCAGTCTGAAAATTTATGAAACTGGTCCCTGGAAGAAAAGAGAAGGTTGTAGCCTTCTGTAGGTCAACACCTACGCACTAGTACATCAGCTAGTACAAGAGCTAAGGGGGTTGTAGCTCCTTTCCAGGAGAAGCTGGAGAACAAGAGAAGGTTGTAGCCTTCTGTAGGTAGAAGCCTGCATAGTGGTATAAGACTGCACCAGTACAGTAATATTGTAAAAACAAGTTTCTTATTAAAAGAAGATAAAGATGAATTGCAGCAGGTGGTTTTCACCAACACTGGGTTTCCACCTTATATCTTGTGTTCATGTGTGTGATTGCATGTACTATTTACTGGACTTGATTACTATTTTATGGTTCTGATACACAAATTAAGTTCAACTAACTAAATTAGAAGTCTACAAGATATACGTGGTTTTCTCTACACGCAGTTGGGTATATACGCATGTTTAATTAATAGAAGTAGCGTATATCAATTTGTTTATGGAAATGAAAAATTGTTAAATTAATAATACTGATTCAACCCCCCCCCCCCCCCCCCCTGAGTATTATTTCCAACAAAAAGGAACTCATGCATTATGACAACAACATAGTATCATTCAAAAACTTCAGTAACATGAGCATATTCAACATCATCACCAATGATAACCATCATTATGTACCAAGGAATTCAAAAGAAAAAATAATGCCAATACTACATTTTTAGAAGCATAGCAAATGCCCCCCCTGAGCTTGTGCGAATTGTTTATTGTCAAGTCTGATCATATCAACTCATCCATCAATAAGGACATTAAATCAACTTCATCAATCAGATATCCATCAAAGAATCACCAACACATAAAAGACAAAACCACCTCTACATAACATCAATCAGTGTGTAATAAATCAATTTTAGAACCAGAAATCCAAATAAGTGTTAACCGAAGTATATTATAAATTTTCCTTGAGCCTATCCCACTGTTTCTTCATCATGGAGAAACACACGTAGCTTTTTAAATCAGAACTTGCATATATACATGTTTTTCTTTCATAGCATCCGTGTACAAAAGGTGAAATGTTGAATTTTCATAACCACAACTCCCCTTGAGCCTATTATGTATGTACCTATTCATTGTTACTACATCAGATGCACTATCATTAATTTAAGAAACATGAATATAAAAAAAAAAACATGGGAGTCATGATTAAGGAAACATATGTATTACCCCCCCTGAGATTATACATTACTGACTATCTTCATTAGAGAAAAATATTTTCTTATCAGAGAACTTCTTTGTGGGAACATTCTTTCCATTTTATTTGTGATTCTATCTATAAGGACATTTGGATGCATAATGACCTACACTTCCACAAGAAGAACATTTAAATGGAAGCTTACCTTTGAATTTTCTAGATCCTACTTGAAATTTTCTCATAAATTTTGCTTCTTCCTCATCTGATATGTATCTTGTTTCTTTGGGTGATTCCTTCTATTTCCATTTATATGTGGCTTTGAAATCTACTTCTATCATGTCTAAAGGACCACCTTTCCTCATCTAAAATGTTGTTAATATTGCACGGAGTCGATCAAGTGTGAGACTTTTCAAATCCTACATTTCCTCAATAATTGAGGCTTTGGAATCAAACTTCAGAGTTATTGATCTCAAAATATTCTCTAGAACAGTAGCATCTTTTATTTCATCACCGAGATTTCTCATGGAATTAATATTTTCATCTACTCTAAGGAAAAAATTTTGATGCTTTCATCATTATGCATTTTTGACTATCTCATATTCTATTATGAGTGTTTGGAGTTTAGCACTTTTGACCTTGTTGTCACTTTCATAACTTTGGATATGATTATCCCACATTCCCTTTCTTGTGTTCAACTACATTACTTTCATGAACTTGGACTCGACCAGTCTTTCCAAAATGGAATTTATAGCCTTTGCATTTTTTTCATATTATTTATTTCCTGTAGTATTTATGGGAATGGAGGTAGGATATTGATATCCACTTTCAACGATTTCCCATACATCAGCTCCATCATCTTCAATTATTATCTCATCCTAACTTTCCAAAAGACAACGTTAGTTCCATTAAATAAAGGTGGCTTGGTAGAAAATAGTCCTTCTTGACTACTCATCTTGATGGATCTCCTTCAAGCGATCAAGCTTCTTTAGAAGGATCTGCTTTGATACCAATTGTTCGGAAAAACACTAAGAAGGGGGGG
>APFE030160746.1:0-18464 GCA_000404065.3 Pinus taeda
CCTTTTTAATGATGTTGATGAGGCTTTTATTGGAGGACTCAGCTAGGCCATTGCCTTGAGGGTAATAGGTTGTTGAATAACCTAGGGTGATATGATATTTGTGACAGAAGATGATCATTCTCTTGGATTTAAAGGCGGCTGCATTATCTATTATGATTTTCTCTGGGCAACCAAATCTAGACAAGATATCGGTTTCTAGGAATTGTATGATAATTGAATCATTTGCTTGTCTACAAGGTATGGCCTCTATCCATTTGGTGAAGTAATCAGTAGCTGTCAGGATCCATCTATGCTGGCCTGATGATGAAGGGTGAATTTCCCCAATGAAGTCTAAGCCCCATTGTTGAAATGGTTTTTCAGTTGAAATGGGCTTGAGGGCTAAGGGTAGCAACTTTTTCTTACCTTCAAAGATCTGACATTTATGACATGACATTACAAACTTTTTTGAATCAGTAAACAGGGAGGGCCAATAAAATCCTGCCCTCAGGATTTTATCAGCTGTGGATTTCCAATATAAGTGCCCTCCACAATCTCCTGCATGAAATTCTCTAAGGACCTTATCAGCTTCATCTGAAGTTAGGAAGTTAAGTAGGACACCTTCATGATTTTTCCAAAATAAAACATTGTCTATGATACAAAATTTTGAAGCTTTCATTTTTAGAAATCTCTTTTTGGTTCTGGATAACCCTGGAGGAGCTTGCAGGTTTAATAATACAAAACATATGTCAGCATACCAAGGTGATTGTAAAAAGTCTTGATTGATCTGTGGAGTCGCCATCTCCTGTTCGTTATCCAGTTCATTGATGTCAAGGTCTTGGAAATTAGTCTCAGTCATTCATTTAGCTAGCCCTTGTCCTTTTATAATTTTTGTTGGTTTGATTTCTATATCATATTCCAAAATGTTGGCAATCCATTTGCCCCTCTTGCCTTCCATTCCCTCTTGAGTTAAAATTTCCTTGACTACTGCATTGGGCACATATGCAACTATGTGAGAGTATAGGATATAAACTCTGAAATCCTTTATGGCTTTTACCAGGGCATATGCTTGCTTTTCCATGATTTTGTACTTGAGTGGGGCATCCCTAAGGGCTCTACTGAAAAAGGAAATAGGTTTTTCACATCCCAAGTCATCATTTTGCAGTAAGACATCAACAATTGTATTTTCAGAAGCAAAGGAGAAGATTATAAAATCTCTATCAAAACTAGGGCTTGTAAGCACAGGTGTTTTTGTCAAAGTTATCTTGATTTCTTCAAAAGCTTATTTAGCCTCAATTGTCCATTTGACCTTGGCATCTTTCTTGAGCATATTGTTCAACAATCTTATCAGCTTAGCCAAGTTAGGAATAAATCTTCTTAGGAAATTAATCTTTCCTAAAAAGGCTTGTAATTCTTTGATGTTTCTTGGATGGGGAACTTGAAGTATAGCATGAATCCTATCAGGGTCAATTCTTATGCCATCTTTTGAAATTATGTGACCTAGGAGTTTGCCTTCTTCCAGGCGAAATAGTGATTTCTTTGGGTTCAAAGAAATGCCATACTTTCTGCACATTAAGAACACTTGTCTAAGGTGTTTTAAATGTTATTGGTCTGATTTTCAGAGGGTTGTTAGATCATCAAGGTATACGACTAAGAAATCATGGATTTCTTTGGCAAAGGCTATGTCCATTGCCCTTTGAAATGTGGCTCCAACATTCTTGAGTCCAAAAGGCATTTTGACATATTTGGAAGTTCCCCAAGGTGTGGTGAAAGCTGTTTTATCTTGATCACCTGGGCGAACTAAGATTTGATTGAATCCTGAGAAGCCATCCAGTAATGAGATCCTTGAATCTCCCACTACCCTTTGTAAGATGTGATCCATTTTTGGCAAGGGGTAGTGGTCTTTGAGAGAGACTTTGTTTAAATTTCTCAGATCCACACAAAGTCTTATCCCCCTAGTTTTCTTTCGTGTAGGTACAAGGTTAGAAATCCATTCAGAAAACCTTATGGGAGCAATAATCCCAGCTTCATACATTCGTTTTACTTCCTTCTCTATTAGGGGAAGAAGCATTGGATTCACTCTTCTCAGTTTCTGTTTAAAGGGTTTTTGATTTTCTTTCAGGGGTATTGTGTGCTGGACAACTGTAGTATCATAGGATTTAAGGTGCTCATAACTCCAGGAAAACACATCCTGAAACTCTTTGAACAGTTTGATATATTCTGATTTCTTATCAGGAGGTAAGGTTCTAGAAAGCTTGACCATTTTGGGATTTTCAATGGTCCCAATGTTACACTCCTCTATTTCTGCATTGATGGGTTGCATCTTTGGTTTCTTAGAGAGATCATTTGAATCAACAATATCTTCTAAAGGAGCAAGACCTATGGGCAAGAAATTATCTTTTAGTTGAATTACTTCAGTTTCTTCTTCATTAATTTCATCAAGATCTGTTACTTTTAACTTTCGTAAATTGGGAGAGTCAAAGGTTGTAGGATGTAATATCATATCTGTTGTTTCAGCTGATATACTTGTGTTCAGTTCATCTATTTGGTGTTGATCATCCCTAATGCTTGTGTCAATGTTTAAGTTTGAGAATTCCTCCTTCATGGTCAAAAAATTGTTTATCTGAGTATCATTCTCAAATACTTGCCAATTTTCTACATTGTCTGGGATAGAAGGCCTATGTTTAATCTCAGCAGTGAACTGGTGGTTAGGCCCAAAAAGAAGTTTACAGGTTCTTGCAAAGGTTGCCAAACTGTGAGCATGCAAGTTGTGGTTCCTAGGTATTTTGGTGAGCTGATATTCTAGGAAGTTGTTGAGAAAATCTGTCACTGCTAACCTATAATACCTTAACCTGGGATCGTTTGTGACAAAATTTCCCTTTATCTGTTGTATAATTAGGTCTGAATCCCCCAATATGGAGACTTTGGTCACTCCTGGACTCTTAATCAGTTTGAGACCTAGTAAGAGGGCCTCATATTTAACCATGTTATTTGTACATCTGAAGTTAAGCCTGTATGCATGACCTAGAGTATGGTCATTTTGAGTATTGCGTATCCATACCCCTGCTCTTGCTCCTAGCTTATTTACTGACCCATCAAATTCTAAATACCACAAGGTTTCTTGATCAATGTTTGTTTCAATGGATTTACAGATTTGTTCGGTGGGCAAGTGTAGTTTTGGTGATTCTTGTGATCTATCAGCAGACTCTGTTGGTTTTGATTACATCAATGATCTTTTGATCTGGAGCTGTGGATTGTTCATTCATATGCCTGGTTTCCTTCATTTCTAGGAGCTTGACCTCAGTTTTGGGACATATATCAGCATTGTATAGTATGAAGGAGTCCATGTTTGAATGAATGGAGTAGATTGGGAAGTTTTGGGGCTTGTCCTGACTGCTGACCACATATTTCATGAGTGTTTCTTGGTACAGTCTCTTTGGCTAGCCAAAGACTGAAATTGTGGCATATGACATGTCTAGTTGCATAGATCCTTGGAGTTTGGCAACCCATGATATTGATAAGAGCATACCATATTTGGGTGGAATGTTAGCTACTACTACATCCATTAGAATTGTTTTGGCTGGATATTGGACTAGGGATACACAAAGGTCTTTGATCAGGCCTAAACATCTCACCTGGATGGAATCAAATGAAAACAAATCTTTATAGGGTTTGGTGATATCTAATTCAAGTTTTTCCATTACTGATTTGGGCATTAGGTTATGAGAGGCCCCTGAGTCAAACATGGCATTGTGTAGTACTTTGTCATGAATATTTAGGCTTACATAGAATGAAGGAGTCCCTCCATTTACTGATTTGACATTGACTTCTGAGCCGAAAATCAGCTCTGGTTGGTCATCCAGAATATTAACTGCATCCCTATCTTCTGCTACTTGTAATGATCTATTAATTTGTTGGATTTCAGAGATCTGTGGTTTGTGCTATTTGAATCTTTTATCGGAGAATCCACAGTAAGATGATTTTTACACCAACGTTTCGAATCCCAAATGGGATCCATCATCAGGGCAAAGAGAAAGATGATAAAGATCTTTATCATCTTTCTCTTTGCCCTGATGATGGATCCCATTTGGGATTCGAAACGTTGGTATTAATTTGTTGTCTGAAGGCCTCATGTTTGGCTAATTCTGAAAGAGGAATTGCTATTTTCAGTTTACCAATTTCTATTTCAAGATTGAAAGGTTTTTCCATCTGAATTTTTATATCGTGAGAAGCAAGTTTTTCTTTTTCTGTTAAATTTTGGGTGACCATGTCCTGGTCAGGTACACTGTTTTGGGGTATGCTTGGATTGGGTTTGTTTTCTAGACGCTTGCCCAAGATTTCTATTGGGTGAAGAGGTGTAGGTGTAGTTTTTATTTGAGGCTGTACATCAGATACATCTTCCACTGTGACCTCTCTTTGGGGTTTTTTATCTGAGGACTCTATTAAGACAGCTTTATCATTGGATTTCTTAGGCAATTTGTTGTTTGCTTGTTTGGTATTCTTAGGTACATCTATGGTTCTACTTCTTAACTTGTATTGTTTGTCTACTTCATAGACTGCTATGTCATACCCTTCTCTGAAACCAAATGACTCACCAGATTTTGCTTGGAATTGCTGGTATTCTTCGGTTGGTTGGTCATCTTGTGTTAAGAATACTTTTTGTTCACTGTCCAAACCCCTTAGGTTGATGTGGGGATCTTCTATTTGTTCACTAGTGGTTGAGGCCTCTGCATAGTTTTCTTGAAATGGAGGTCTGATATTCTGATCAGGACTAGTTCTCCCAGCATATTGGTTTTGGTTTTCTCTAAAATTGGGATTCCTAGTAGTGTTGCTTGTTTTCCCTTCCCAAGAGGACTTTCTCTCCATGGTCTCAATTCTATCTCCCAACCTCTCCATACCCTTCATGATTGCATCTAGTTTTTGGTCAAAGGTTGAGGGTTCCTCTTTGAATGTTATTCTTCTCTCATTTTTTGCTCTGGTTCTCTTGGCAATCAGGTTTGCCTCCACACTTACAGCTATATTCTGCATATCTGCAAGACTTGGAGGTGCTCTTTCTCTTAATTGATATGCCATGTCTGGGTCAAATCCATCAGGGAATTTGATCAAGGCCAGATCAGGTGGAGGTTTCAAGTTTTGAGGGATGGCATTATATAGATTGTTGAACCTAGCACAATAATCTTGAACTATTTCTTGTGGACCCCTTTTCAAGTTATCATACTCTATTAGTATGTGTATAGGGTCTTTCTTATTTTCCCATCTATTTAAAAAACTTAGGTATAAAGCATCAGGATTGAGTATAGAATTTGCAGCTGTGGACCTAAACCAATTCCTTACCTCCCCTGTCAAACTTTGCACAAAAATTTTCATTCTTACATCTTCATCATCAATCTCATAGTTCTCAAAATAGTCCTACATTGTCTTGGTGTGTTGCTGGGCTGTATAAGTTCCAGTACCATCAAAGTAAGTGATTTTTCTTTGATAGTCTTGGGGCATCGCCCCTGGATTTGCAGGTAGGTGTAAAGGAGCATATCTAGCCATATTTGCAGGGATAAAAGGGACAGCAAGAAGGAGTGGAATAGTTGGAACAACAGGGATAACAGGAGTAAGGTGTGTTGGGGATGGAGGAGTGGGGAAACTTCCTTGGGAAGTGGATGAAGAACTAGGATAAGTAGGGATTGTGTGAGGGTGAACTGATGCTTTGACAGGAGTAGGAATATAGCTCTGTTGATTTGGTTATGTATCTAAATCTGAGAGCTCCCCTAACTGCTCTTGCTTTTTTAAGTTTTTGGGGATTAAATTGGGGTTTTCAAAGATAGCTGGGGGATTAGGGTCAGGATTGGACCTAGTGTAACGAGATTTCTTCTTTGGAGCCAGCTTCTGAGTTTTCTTTCCTTGGTATCTTATGATAAGCTTTAAACAGGAAGCTTATTCCCTTTTAATTGGTAATTTTGACATAATTCCCCAGCGGAGTCGCCATTAATGTTATCACTCAAGTTGTTCCGTGCTTCCTAAAGGGAATATGGCCGATGTAACCACTGACCAATCTTTCAGCTACAGGTCCTAGCCTACCTGTAACTAGAGAGGGCTCTCTCTTTATAATTTAACTTTGTTGGTGGATGATCTTAGGCTAGTTATGGTGTGCTGTTCTGTTTGGGTTTGGTGGGTTGGTGAATTCAAACAGAGCTGAGGTATAGATTATAGAACAATTTGGTCCATTGGGCAATGGAGTTGAGGTAATGTGTTGTTGAAGAATGTTATGAAGACAGAGTGTTGCTGTAGAGCCAGACAGGCATCTCTGGAACAAATTTTTAGATTTATCTAATGAAGTTATGAAATTAGTGAGTGAAAGGCAATTAAGAATCTTTCACTATGCTAACAAAGGAAAAATGAAAGTATTTCTTAAGAGAAGTTAAGAATTCTTAAACAAATTTCACAAAGATAGAATAAGCTTAGACATGAGCAATTAAGAATTCATATCCATGGCTAATCCAGAAGAAAACATATTTAGAAATAGAGATTGAGCATAGGGTGTTCAAACAAATCCTAGGCTATTCTTTTTCTCTATTTACTATGATCATGAAAACATATGAATTATGGAATACACAGAAAAACACATACATAGTTCAGAATAACTTATTGTTCCAGCAAATGACAGAGGAATTCTGTAGCACAACGGAGCTATTCATTTCCATCTTCAGACAACATAGGAACCAAGAACTCCACTAGCAATTTGTATTATCAAAAATGTCTCAAGTATACAATAGAGCTCTTCTGAAAGAGTTTCACTACAACCGACCCTCAATACGTTCTCTGAGGGGATATATATACAAAATAGGATACCAAATATTTCAATAGTGAGTTATTGTGCAATAAATTGCACCACCAACTCTCTTACAAAAAGTAAATGAAAAACATAACTACAACATTTAATGCTGAGATGGCAGCTATCTTTCTATCAGACAACTTTTGACTTTATGGCTCAGGAAAGTGGGCTGTAGCTGTGCCTTTAATTCTGTGTTAATTGAGCCTGCGGTCTGGGTGCTTCGGTGAGTCACTTGTATGGATGTTCCCTGTGATACCTGCGTGCTGATCTGTCTGCTGACCTGTGCTGTGACCAAGACTTGATTTTTTTAGAAAGAAGGAATAACATAGTGGCATTATCTGGGCATAATTTCCAGCATTGCCTGCCACCAATCAGCTGGAGGTAGCTGATGCCTTCTTATTTTCACCAGTGTTGCATCTGCTTCTGTATATCTGTAGAATTTTGGAGGCACCTCAAACAGATGATTTATCTCATGCTCAATAGAAAAAATATTTGCTAACTTGTCATACAGAGACTACCCAGAGGGAGGCCCTGCTTCTTCAGTGGAGCTGTTGGATGCTGTTATTTGATTTTCAACATAATTGTTGATCCTTTTCATATACTGATTATATGATAGCAACTGTCCTGTGCCAGTCGCTAGGCTTGGCAGTCCTTTATCCTGTAATATTGTCATTTTTGCCCTGAATTCATCAATTTTTGCTTTCATTTCCTGACATTTTCTCTCCAGAGTTTGAGTGAAGTTCCTCAAGGTCAACACTTTCTTTGCTGTCAGGATGGTGTCTGTTCTGCTGTTTATCTCTAGAGCTGCCAATTCCTCCCTAGTGTGGTTATTGAGGAAATGTATCATTTTATTGGCCTGCTCAGGCATGACACCCAGTGTTGTTCTGGCTCTTTGTATTTCCACATGAGCCATGCCTATTAGTTCAACCTGCTCATATATTGCCTGGATTGACCTCCATTGGTCCTATATTGATTGGAAAATTTTGGCCCAAATTATCTTCTTTATTTCTACTAAGGTATTGCCCAGGAGCAATTCATTTTCCAAAGTTTTTACTTTGGCCTCTAAGGCCTTTATTTCTCTTTGTTTTTCTGCCATTGTCATCTTGGATTTATCATAGCTGGTCTCCAGCTTGGCTAGTCTATCCTTGGCTTCATTTATTTCTGTTACTTGAGTCTCAAGCTCTTTGACAACTTTCATCAAGTCCTCCATACTGATGTTGGATTCTGCTACTTCTGTTGCTTTTGTTGTTGCTCCTGTTGTTGATGTAGATGTGGTTGGTGCTGGAATGGCAGGAGGGGCTACTACTGCTTGTGTAGGAGGGGCAAGTCCAAGAGTTGTAGATGTTTGAGGGGGCTGGGAGGCTGACTCCCCTTGCTTGTCCTGCAATGCCTTCTCTAATTCTGCTTCCATTTGCAATATTCTTTGATTCATCATCAGAAGTAGCTCCATGGAATGATCTACTTGCTTTTCTTGTGCAAGTTCTGTTGTTTGAGGGTGAATGGTTGGAGGCAATTTTGCCTGCTTCCTTAGTGCAGCAATGTCATCCTCTTTTTTCTTCATAAGGGCCCTAACACCCTTTGGATCCTTTGGGTCATGTCCCAGATCAATGATTATGTCTTCCAAAGTATTTATTCTGTTGTCCTTAGTAGAGGAAGACAACCTTTCCAAATCAAGATGTGTATTTGTGTTCCTTAGTGCTTCTTTTAACTGATGGGCCAGCATGGCCCTGTCTGCAAGTGTCGCATACACCATTTCCCCAGTCTGTTTGTGCAGCTCAATCTGATCCATGGGGTGTATGTCTTTAGTAAAGACCTCCAAGTTTGTTCTAAAGTAATCTGCAGAGGTTTTGGGATGTGGAACTTTAGGCTTTAAATGAGTAAAAATCATTTTTTCCTCTTTGAGATCATAGGCAGCCATCAATCTCTGTTTTTTGGTTGGAGTTGCCTTCAAGAATTGATCATAGAGTTGCACTCTCAACAATTCATTCTGTGCCTTGATCTCCATGAAGCCTCCTTTGATTCCAACTGGTTTCTTGCCCTGCTGCCTTGAGGAGGATACCTTTGTGCCTTGCTGCATGGCCTGTTCTAGCTGAAATGAGCTAATGGCAGTCTGCTAGCTGGATTCCCTTTCTTTGTTGTGGCTTTCTACCCTTTCCTCACTGATATCTCCCTCCTCTGTTTCAGGGTCAATCCTTGGCCTTTTGGCTTCTAGTTGATATGTTGACCCAGTTGGAGGTGTGACCTCCTCTCTATCTCTCTTCATTGAGAGGAGTTTGCAGAACTGGGATTTGGGGTGGTCCAGTTTGCTACAAAGGGGCTTGCCCTTGAGTTTGATCCTTTGAGGTGCTGGGTTTCCCTGTCTCTGTCTCTTGCTATTCATCCATTATTTCTTTGCCCTTTCCTATAGTGGTTGTTGTAGGAGCTCGCTGGGTGGTCTGTGCAGCTGGAGCATTGGAAGTGCCTTCTCCTACTTAGACTAGTTGTTTGAATAGGACCTGTTGACAAGAATCCAAGTCAAGAGTTTTTTCTAAATATTTCACAATCTGCTCCATTTTCTCTTCCTGAGTCAATTCTTCTACTATTGATTCAGGTACCCATTCATCTTGCTTGGCAAAGTGTTATATTTGTGGATATGGGCAACGTTCATAGGCTAGCAGCCTATATTTGACTCTCGTAGCACTGATAAAGCCTTCAGGGTCATAAGGGACCCACCAGAACCTTCTTTTGAGTTTGACCTGTTGCCCCAGTATTTGATCAGCTTCTTGCCAACCATCTTTCTTATTCATGACGAATGGGCCTAGGTGGTCTCTGAACTTTAGATTGGCTTTCTTCTTGGCACTGTGGAAGTGTGTAAGATCAGAGTTTATGAGTTTTCTATAGTATTCCAAGGCAAACAACCTCATAGGCACATACTTTGGGAGCTTGTAGGGACAGAGCTCACAACCATAGATTGTGATAACTGTGTGATTTTGGTACAAATACCAATCACCTATTTTGTACTTCCTAGACAGCTATAAGATTTTCTGCATATCTTTGGACAATCTGGCAAGAGGAGTCCTATTTAAGAGGCATGTGACTGGATAAACAAACTGGTCAATAAATTCACAGTATGAATAGGGAGAATTCTGGACTTGGTGGAAGACTGAAAACCAAAAGACAACAGACCTCCTCTCACCCTGTGAGTCTAGCTTCTTGATTGGGCACTAGAAGCAATCTGTTTGATAATACATGAACAGGTGACAGATGTATGATGAATACTTAAATATTGCCTCCCTGTTCAACCTTGACAATTGGTCATGCATCTTGTTGGCAATATACTTGGCATAATTGTACTTCACAGTAGGGGGCTTCTCAAGGCTATATGCAGATATCATGACTAGCACAGTTTCATCAATATTATCATTTGTGGTGAACCCCAGCATAGAGGTTAACATATCCACTAACAGCTTGCCTACCTCATTGAAATTTGCATATGAAAAAGGAGGTGGCCCAGAAGGTTGGCAGTCTGCCTTCATGAAATTCTTGGCTACTGTAGTAATGTCTGTGCTAGAGAGCTTGGAGCCCTCATCTAGCAAGTACTTAATGGAAAATGGGTATAGCAGTTGGGTTTGCTTGTAGTTCAGCATTTGATTGATGGAGTTTGGTGTTATGTAGAAGAGGATGCTCCGAGATGGAGACTTTACAGCTCTGAGCTTCTGGTCATAGTTTTCTGCACAGAGGTGAATGACTTCAGGGAAAACATTTACAGATGGCAGGAAGTAAGTGGGCAGATTGGATTCCCAAATGCCATACATGTCACTATTGTCCAAGTGACTGTTCCTTAGCTGGCAGAAGGTCTGTAAGTGGTTCCTCTCTGCCACAAAATATGCAATGAGGAAATCACTGTCTACCAGTGGCATGGCTTCTAGTTCTTTATTTGGTGGATTCACAGGGGCTACATCCAGTGCAGATGGAGTGGCCATGTCTGATTTCAACTGGATGTTTTACTTGATTTTTAGGATTGGTACAAAGGCTGAGGAATGCCTGCTAAATTCTGTTTGGAAGTGAGCAGCTTGAAAGTATAACGAAACTCTTATAGGTTTTGATGAATTGAGGGGCACTCTGTTTGAAGAACCAGAGTGTGTTTGAGCTAATTAGCTAGTTTTTCAAGGGAATTTTGCTATAACAGGGATGAGGGAACAACTATATTTGTTTTTAGCCAGTAACTCGGCTTCTCTGATTACTTTTATGGTGAATTTGCAGAAGGGCACAAGTTTCTTGCAGAGTTTTGTCTTGTAGGGGTATAACCAGGTTTTTAAGTGTTCTTTAGTGGACAATTTAGCAGTGAGGAACTTTAGCAGAGTTCTTTTGCAGGAATTTAGGAGAACAATAGGAGAAATGCAGGTAAAGAAGGTCGCCTGTGGCAAATACCTGGTTTTTATGGTGTAGGAGGCGTCGAACTGGACTAGTTGCAGGTACTTGGGTCGATGATGAGGGCGGCAACAACTTTGGCAGGTGAATTTTGGATTTCGACCGTTGAACGACATTTTCGCATGGAGAGGCACTCCGGAAACGATGAATGAGAATGACGAATAACGATCATTTTGCGTCCTTTTATGCATTTTTGGCCCTTTGGCGCCTTTTTGGTGATGACGTCATGCTGACGTCATCATGGGCCCGGGTACAGAAGGGTGACGTGGCAATTGACGTGGGTGGCCAGGCGGCAGTGACACGGTGGCAGGACGGATAGGCAGACACACGACGTGGATGTGACGTGGAGGCATGGTGGCAAAAAGGCAGGGTGACGTCACCCTGACGGGGGCGTGACGTTAGCGCAGGGGGACGGGCGGTAAGTGGTTTCCCCGGAGGCCTCTGAGGTGGTAAGCGGGATTAAGGGGGGGGGGCTCCGAACAACGCGGGAGGCTGATGCATGGCGGGGGTATGGCGGCAATACCACCAATCCCCCGGACGCAAAAGGTCAGGCAGTTTGCATGGGGAAATGACCACCCAGCATTGGATTGGATTGCCCACGATCGGACGGCTGGCGGGGATCGTGATGTGATGGGGCGTTATCATAGGGGGCCTTGCGCATTATATTAATATGTTTTTAAAATAAATTAAGCGGGGGTGGGATTTTAACATAAGGTTTTCGGGTTTTCGGTTAATTGGTGCACATTTATAAATATTTTAATTAAAAAACATTATAATAAATGTATTTTGGGTGGAAAAAGGGGTACAGGGGTTAATGAGGGCAGGTTTTTGGATTTCATGACTTTTAACCATAGTTTTTGTGATAAAAACCATAGTTTAGGGTCAAAGGGGCTATTACTAACCCCTGATGGGTTAATATTTCCCAAGGAAGGGTTATAAAGCTATAATGCTAGGGGGAGGGTATTTATACATATTTTTTGGGAATTTTTTCATAGATCGTAATAGAATTAGGGAAGGGGGGGAGTTAGGGAGCTAAATAATACATTAGTGGTTAATATGACTTTGTGAGGTGAGTGAAGGGGTATAGACTAAGTTCTAAGAGGTAAAACTTAGGAATTGAAGATAAATGAAATGAGACTAAGGATTTTTACACAAAAAATGTGGCTTCTTTTCTTGATTAAACTTCATGGTTTGACCTAGTAGCTTGTCATGAACTAAAGTGGAACTCGACACTTGAGCAGATCTCAAGGTCCTTGGGGGTGTTAGTAAATGATGTTTGGGGAAAATAGGGGAAATTAGACATGCTTCCAATGTTTTGTCCTCCACCCTCTGCTTTTGATGCCAATACCCTGAGTGGAATAAGCCTTTGTACTTGATAAGCCAATTGGTGATGGCCCTCCATTTCTGCAACCTTGCACTACTTACCCATCCTAGCAATCCTAACATTTTTTCTTCATCTGGAGTGGGTGCACTTGAATTAGCAGACCCTGATTGTTCTCTTTTTCATTTGACTGCCCTCCTATCTAAATGTACCCTTATTTCTTCCAAGGACCTAGATTAAGAAGTTGGGCTCCTTCATTTCTCTACCTAGCTAGTCATCTGCCAAGCTTGAGTTGCTTGGACAGGAAACATTCTCTATTCTGCAACAAGTAATTTAAACATGGCATGGTCCAGATTAGACTATTGGGCCATCCATCAGGTATGATTAGCAGCAATATTTGTAGAGTATGATACTGCCCAAAAGATAGTAGTGGCATTTTGACTGGCCACTTTCCTGGTCTTTAGTTTGGGGTTCGCTTTCACTTTTCTCTTGACCATTTGATTTTCTTGCCTTTTGACTATTCTTTTAAGGCATACCCTCTTTTCATTTTCTAATTTTTATAGCATGTACACAAAATATGGAACCTTTGCAGCCTGCAATGATGAACATATTTAGCCCTTCCACTATCAATCATGAAAAATGAAACCTATTGGTATAGGAACCTAACAATCTTGTCGATATTTTATTTTTTAGGTGAGTGGCATAGTGGAGTTGTCTACCTAGATTTCATGATAACTCAACTGAAAGAGTGTAAATATTTTATAATGTGAAATTACTTTATGTGAAGGAGCAGAGGCTTCGATGGGATGCATGGCCAACGTGACCTCAATGAAACATGGTGACCTCAGAGGAAGGACATGTGCCACATGATTTTGGGGCTTTTGTGGGGCCTAGTGGCCTAGAAATGAGTGACATTTGGTACTCCTGGAGTTGAGCTAGATGGAGGTTGTGACATTTCCCTGACAATAAAGGAGGATGATGTCACCCTAATGCCTTGACCCCACGCTTCCTCGTGGTGTTGGGTACAACCACACTATGATTTTATTCTTGGAGTTACGTGGCCATGGTGGAGACCACGTCCATAATTGTAAGAGGAACTAACCCCATGAGAATGGTTGGGTGCAATCCAAGGTGAATCCACATAGGAGAGTCCATGAAGGAAAAATACTTCATGCATTCAGTTGATGCTTCTTTTTAATTTGATGTAGTAACACGATGGGGTGTCTTCCACATAACCCTACAATCTCTTCCCTAGTAGTTTCAATGAGCGACTGTAAAGGAAGCCCCTGGGATTTCATTCAGGGGGTGATGAGGCGATGGAGTGGCCTATGTCATATTAGAAGGGCCTTGCAAACCATGGTGAGGTATAACGTGACAATTCACATGAATGGGTTGCAAGCTACCATGCGGGCAATGACATGGATGCCGATAAGGGAACCATGTGGGTTCCACATAAGTGACATGTGGAAATCTAGAGTGACATGACATTGTTGAGTAGGCCAAGCTTTAAAGGAGTATATATTTTTACATGGGAGCCATATTGTTGAAATTTTATATTGTTGGAAATGTCTCAAACAGAAGAATGAAATGATATTATCCATTGTACGTTTTGCAAAACTTGAGAAAGATTGAAAAATTTAAACCCCATTTCCACAACCTTGCCTTGGATATTGGTTTAGCATAGTAACTACCCAATTTCCACCTTATTATGATGATGGGTCATATGGGGGTTTGTTACATATTACACCTAGTATTTAGAAACTATTTTGTATTTGCCAGGGTACAACAATTATCTTATTTTTTTTTCATTTTAGATAGGTAGTATTTAGATTTAATTATAATTTATTTCAATAAAAAGTATCTTCGCAGAGGAGCAATGACCCTTATGTCTCGGCTAAGCCCACATTTCAGCACAGTAAAAGGACCACCTCTTTCAATTAGTTGAAATAGGGCAAGTCTTTCCTTTTTCCTATTGATAGAAGTAAGCTTTACCATATATCAAGATCTAGAAGTTAGATTTACACATTTATATCAGTTTAAAGTAGATTAGGCATTTAGTTTAGGTTAGATTTAGTTCAAGGCAATCATGCCACAAATCAGTTAAAATCACCATGCCAACTTGATGGATTCATATTGGAAATTTAGATGGCTGAGAAACAGAGCTAGTTTTTCATGACCATGGGGCCAAACGACATAAGCGTCCTCCACAGACCTCTTCCATTTCATGGGGAGAAATGGAGTAGGGGCCAAAGATTTCAATAGAAATATGAAGAGATTAGAGAGAGATTGTGCAACACAACACAAATCACATTATGATATTATTCATCACAATAGTCACATATTTAGAGTACATAACACACTTACTTCGACAAATCTAAATCACGACTCCAACTCATCACATAGGAATTATATTCTAAACTGACACCTAGGGACTCACAATGACAAGTACACATGAAATGGAAGCATTACTTCCAACACGCTCCCTTAATCCTTACATGGAGAAAAATCAAAACAAATATTACAACAAAAATATGATATATGTGTAACTGGTCTTCATCGGCACTCATATCCACTCTAGAATCTCACAAACACTGCTCTTTCTTCACCACCACATCTTCAAGTTGTCACTTAACCTCCATTTAAAACATAACTATCTCTGACCATCGTTGATGAACTTTTTACAATTGACGCTCTTGACTACCACAAATAATAGCCTAGATACTGAATATCTCTATGGACATGCTTCCATCCTAGTAGTATGCATCGAAATACATACTTCTAGTTATATAGATAAGTTGTCTATGTAGTGAGTTTATCCGAGAGTCATACAAACTTACATAGTCACAAAAATATCTTGTAAGTGATGCCCTTGAAGCTCAAAACACAACAAGAAATAGAATGCATTAATCTACTTTTATTTTCTACATACTAATCCTATGGATCAACCCTCAGATCTTTCCATTATCTTGAGCCCTCTCGTGACAGAGTTAGGCTCAGATGGGCTTTGATACCACGATAGAAATATGCAGAGAGCATAGAGAGATTGTGCAACACAACAAAAATCACACTATGATATTATTCCTCACAACTGTAATACATATATATAAGACATAACACACTTACTTCGACACATCCAAATCAGGACTCCAATTGATCACATAGGAATCATCTCCTAGACTAACACCTAGTGACTCATAATGACAACTAAAAATGACCTTGAAGCATTACCTCCAACAAATTTGGTCTCAAACTCTACCATGAATAAGTTTGGAACTATGGAGGAGAGAGGATAACTCACCGCAAGCCCAGAGGTTTGTTCAAAGAACTCACCTTGGAAGCTGAAAAATGTGGAGGTAAGGCAAAGACCTACCATATTGTCCATGTCACTACTGTTATCTAATGAATGATATTGTTGGTCTCTTGAATGGGGATTTTGGTATAAATGGAAACAACATCAAAGTTCACTAACAAATCACCACGATCAAGCCTTATATTTTTCACCTCCTTAATAAAGAACTCAAAGTGTTTGACGAATGAGTCAACGTGCCCAACTAGAGGTTTGAGCTTTTGAGCAAGGAATTTAGGAAGAAGATATGAGGGGCCACCTATTCTGTTTACAATAGGTCTCAGGGGATCTCAGCTTTATGGACCTTTGGAAGGCCATAAATTCTAGGGGTAAGAGGATTGCTTTCAATCAACTTTTTGTTGATAGAGTTAAGAGAATTATTAGATTTTATGGCTAGTACAAAGGCCTACAAGAGACCTAAAGGGGTTCCTTAGAGGGGACCTAATATCCACTAAGGAACTAAAACGAATAATTTCTTGCAATGACCATAAAATAACATGGGACCTAAGGCAAATCCCTAAAGGGAAAATGCTAGACTAAGGGAAACAAATGGAGTCCTATCCCACTGTCACCTCCCTTATATTTACGAACTTTCACAGATGGGAGGACACCCGATATATATGGAGTCATTGATGAATGATAATTCAATGGACATGGGTGACCGAGACTCTTTCTGAGAAGGTTTTGAAGGATGGAGCTTTGTTTCTTTTTAAGGAAGCTATGATGTGCTTCTAGGGAAAGGAAGAGGATTTTGGGGGCTAGTTGTATGAGGATAGGTTTCGAAAAGACTTCCACACTCCCTAAATCCTTGTTAAAGTTGGTATCCTAGATGGATCTTAAAGAATTGTCCTTTGAAGGAGTGGGACCACATGGAGCCAAGTAGACTCGGTCTAGGGTATGAGGAAGCTATGAAATAATGAATTACCCTAGACAAGGTTGGAAGGGTCAAAGAAGGTATTTCACTAAATGATGTTTGTTTGACCTTGGGAAGGACTAGCCTTGGGGATGGCAAGGCAATTTTTGGTCCTAGAGCTAGGGCTTGGATTTTCATCCAACCCCACCATCAGAATGTATTCAAATCTAGAGGAGGGCTAGAAGAGAGGCCAGTAGAGGAGAACCTAGGAGATCAAGATTTTTTAGTGGATAAATTTCTTGGAAAATGATGCCCTAGGCACGCCAATGTGGCTGGACTTGTGAGAAGGTGAAAGAAGAGGAGTTTTGGTGAACACCCTTGGTATATTAGTGTGTTAATACTTGGGAGAATGGAGTCTTTGTAGGTTATGTGTAGTATTTCTTGTTTTCTAGTCAAGGAGGCCTCAAAATTACTTCCAAAACCCTCTAGGTCAAGTGACAACAATATTACAACATTTATACCTTAAATGCACAAGAGAAATGGATTGTCAAGGTCAAATTTTACCTCTAATAAAATTTTCTCATACCACAAGGTTCAATGCATGGAGATAATGTTACAATATTAAGCAACAATTTGTATGTGACAGTTAGCCTTAAAACAACAAAAATCCCATCCATCATATATGACAAAGTAACAATAATAACATAAAAAATTTTGTACTTAAAATGAAGTAGAGTATATCCAACCACTCAGAGATGACAATAACGAAGCTCCAAGAGAATCTAATAATTCTAGCTTTTATGGTCCCGTGCTAGTTTGGCTTCATACATATCGGGTCTCCTCCCATCGATGAAAGTCTGTAAATAGAAGGGAGCCTTAGGTAAGGTGACAGTGGGCTAAGACTCCATTTGTTGCCTTTCATCTAGCATTTTCCCTTTAGGGATTCTCCTTGGGTCCCCTTAGGACATAAAATATTTTTCAAAATATATTTAATAATATGTGGAGGGACACTATTAAGAAATAATCAGTTGTCAAAATTTCTTATGCCTTGAATTAAAATGAAAAAGATGTGCAAAGTCAATCCTCCTGCAAAGCGCAAATTAATCCTTGACAACATTGTCTCCCTTATCACCAACGCAATTACATATATTCAAAATTACTAATAAATAATTGCATACAAAAATGTATTCAAAATATTGATGAGAGGAAAATAAATATTTATAGACATGAAAAAAATAAAAATGTTCTTGAAGGAGATGTGATAATTGTTTGGAGAAACAAATAATGTAAAGATTTTATAAATATGGTCACTCGTTAAAAAAAATTCAAAAATACATTATTACTTGACTTTGCAAAATGAGTTCTAGATAAACAAAAAAATCATCAAAATATTTGTGAAGGAAATGAATTATTTCAAATATTAGCAAAGAAACAAATTATTTCAAGAATAATCTTGTCTTAGTAAATTATTAAACCTACTCTTCAAGATATATTTTGTAATACTTGGAGGATTGACTGCACCAAGAGGCACATTCTACAACCCAATATGACCCTCGTGTATGTATGTAACATTCTCAAAAATTAATAAAATTATTTTTTATTAATGTGTGCCAAAACATTAAATTGAATCTTAAATTATATATAACTTGACTCTTTAGATTATATATAACTTCTTAATCTTATTATTGAACCGAGATTGACTATTAAAATATAACTATGTATTATTATATATAAT